>BCLH01000345.1:49496-61861 GCA_001602315.1 Zoysia pacifica | reverse complement strand
GAGAGAGCGGGTGAGGGAGAGAATGACTTAGGGTTCGGGGGAGCCGTCCGCGCGACGGGTTTTTATACCGCCGACTTACACGCTGAACCGTCGATCTTCGATCCAACGATCGGGAGCCGTCGGCGCCGAGCTGGGCCAGATTTGGCCCAGGCGGGGGAGAGCTTTTCCGGACCAGGCCCAGGTTGTCCAGGCCGGTTTTCCGCGCCGTGACGAGCTGGGCCGAAAGAGCTGCTGGGCCGCGCGCGCAACTGTTGACAATGAGCCGCGCGCGATTTCGGCCCAAATTCAAAGGATTTTTGTTTTTTTTTCCGAAGTAATTTAATTAATTGTTTTACTGATTTTTGAAATAAATAATTAAGCAAAAATTAGCAAATTTTTGACAGAATAGAAAAGTACAATAATTGCTTTAAAAAATAGAGAAATTTTTATTTTCCGCTGTGTATTTAAATTTATTAATTTCATAATTAAACCAATGGGAGAATTTAATTTTGAAAAATAGATATAATTTCTGAAAAATTATGATATTGTTATTTTTCTGACTAACGTTGATAATAACAGTATTATAGTTTTTTAATTGATAATTTTTTATGCATTATTTTTATTTCTGCCCAACAGTGATGTAAATTTATTGTATAGACAAATTGTATGTCTTAATTTTGACCAACGTTGAAACTAAGACATATGATTTTGTTGTTATGTTCTCACTTTATTTAAATTATTTTTCAGGAGGATACAACTTGATGAGTTGTATCAAATAGATCCTCACTCTCAAAGGAGATAACTATGGAGAGTGAAAGAAAAAGATAGACCTAGCGTTTATCTTGGCTGAGGTGGACTGGGTACTTACCACAGCATATCCCACTGAGCTTGAGTAGCCAGTGAGAAAAGAAAATAAAGCTGATACTGCTTGACAGACTAGACAAAAGGACTATGCTGTTTTAAAGATGTTCTATGACCTTAAGCATAGAAAATAAGTCACAACCAACAAAAAATATTTGGCTGTAATAAAAAACACCATTGAGCTTGCAATTATAGGCTCAATCTCATAGTGTGACACTGTTACAGAGTACCTTGATAAAATAAAAATCAGTTCACTAGTTCTTCAAAGACATATGCAACACAGCTGAATCAAGCAGCTTATGACAGAAAGGTACTCTATTGATGGCAGTGACATAAGAGAGCATATACTAAAGATGAGCAACTTGGCATCTAAGCTGAAACCAATGGATCTAGCCATCAAAGATGAGTTCTTTATCCATCTGATTTTTGCTTCCTTGCTCAAAGAGTTCGACACTTTTGTTGTTAACTACAACATACAGCCTGAGAAATAGGACTTAGAGAAACTCATTGCTATATGTGTGCAAGAAGAGGAAAGGATAAAGGCTTCACATGGTAGTTCTATCAACTATGTGAAAAAAATAAGAAAAAGAATAAAAAAAATCTCCTATGGTACATCAGTCTCAAAGGAACAAGTTTGCTGTAGAGAAAGATCAGTGTCTTCACTGCAAAGAGACAGGATATTATAAAAAAAATTTCCTGATTACTTAAAGATGATCATGAAAAAAAGGTAAGAACATTATTACTTTCATAAATGAATCTCTATACGTGCAAATTCAAAATCCACTTGGTGGATTGACTCTGGAGCAACTGTTCATGTTGCTAATTCTTTGCAGAGATTCCGTTCGACGAAGACTACGCAAAGAAAAGAAAGATACATTAAAGTTGCTAATGGAGTCCAAGCAAATGTTGAAGCCGTTGGTGATCTTTCATTAGAGCTAGCTGATGGCTTCACTCTTTTACTTAGAGATGTTTTTTATGCACCTTCTTTACAGAGAAATTTGATTAGTGTTTCATATTTGGACAATGATGGTTATGATTATTATTTTGAAAATGACAAATGCGAAATAATGTTTAATAAAGAATGTGTTGGCCTTGTCATCTTATAAAATTAGCTTTACTTATTATCACGATGTGATAATATGAATGTTGTATGCGATGATGGTAACATTGTGAACTCTCGTCTTCCAATGTAAACAGAAAACGAAAGAGAACTCATGATGCTTCGTTGAAATTATGACATTGTCGTTTAAGCCACATTTCGAGGGAGAGAATAAAAAGATTAAGAAAGAATGACATTCTTCCTCCATTAGAGTTCTTAGATTTAGAATAATGTAGAGAATGCATTAAAAGAAAATATGCAAAAAAAATTAAGAAAGATGTCAAAAGAAGCATAGGAACTCTACAAATTATTTACACAGACATTTGTGATCCATTTTCTGTGAAAAGTGTGAATGGTTATTACTCGTTCATAACATTCACAGATGATTACTCCCGTTATGGCTATATTTATCCGATCAAAGAAAGAACAGAAGCCTTGAATAAATTCAATATATTTAAGGCTGAAGTTAAAAACCAACACAATTCAAGATTAAGATAGTCCGATCTAAACGGGGAAGGGGGAGGGGAGTACTATAGTCGTTATATCTCATATGGCCAAGTTTCTAAACCTTTTGCAAGATTCTTAACGGAGAATAGCATATTAGCCCAGTATTCTACACCGAGCGAATCTCAGCAAAATAAAATAGCTGAAAGACGTAACCATACCTTGATGGATATGATGCAAGCATGATGAGCTATTCCACTTTACCATTGAGTTTGTAGATGAAGGCGTTAAAAACCGTTATTTATATTCTCAATAGAGTACCAAGTAAGTCAGTGCCCAAAACACCGTACGAGTGGTGGACATGAAGAGTTTCCTCATTAAATCACTTACGTGTGTGAAGTAGCCCTGCTGAGGTTCAAGTATTTAGCCTAAATATTGGAAAGCTTGATCCCAAAATAGTAAGTTGTCATTTCATTACCTACCTTAAAAAGTCAAAAGGTTTTTGTTTCTACTGTTCAGACAGATATACAAAGTTTGTAGAAAAGAGGCACGTTGTCTTCTTAGAGGATGAGATGCTGAAGAGGAGCAAGGTAGCTCGAGTAATTGATCTTGAAGAGAAGCTGACATATGCGCCCACTCCAATGATTCAAGAGCTACTTTTCTCACTACCTGTTGTCACTGCACTACAATGCAAGACACTGTGGTGCCAGCACCTGTTATTGTTCCTTCTGTGGCAACAATAAATATGGATGAGGAACCTGTTCTTCAGAATCCTATAGAACCTATTGCCACACATGAAGGAGAGCAACAACAGCCTCAAACAGAAAATGTGCCAAATGAGGAGGCCCCGAGAAGGTCTCAAAGAGTTAGAAGATCAGCTATTCCTGATGATTATGAAATTTATCATACAGAGGAATTTCAAATAGAAGATGATCTCACCTCACTTGAAGAAGACATGAGAAGTGAAAATTCTTCAAAATGGCTTGAGGCCATAAAAAAAGAAATGATATCCATGAAGGTTAATAAATTCTGAGACTTGGAAATAATTTCTAAAGGATCCAAAACAGTAGGCTGTAAATAGATCTACAAAACAAAACTTGACTCCCAAGAGAATGTAGAAAGATATAAAGCGTGACTTGTGGCAAAAGGTTTTACACAAAGAAAAAAAATTGATTACAATGAGATCTTTTCTCTATTCTCGTGTAAGGATTCTTTCAGAATCATAATGGCTTTAGTAGCACATTATAACTTAGAATTACATCAGATAGATGTAAAGATCGCATTTCTCAATGGAGATTTGAAGGAAAATATTAACATGGCACAACCGAAAGGTTTTATCGTAGAAGAAAATGACCGAATGGGATGCCGCCTAAAGAAATCAATTTATGGGTTAAAACAAGCTTCAAAACAGTGGTACCTGAAGTTTGATAGTACGATAAAGAAATTTAGGTTTAAAGAGAACATAGAGGACAATTGTGTTTATACAAAGTTCAAAAATGAAAAGTTTATCTTCATAATCCTGTACGTGGATGATATCTTACTGGCTAATAATGATGTCAGTCTGCTACCGGAAATGAAGAAGTTTTTGTCTTCAAATTTTGATATGAAAGACTTTGGTGAAGCTTCGTTCGTTCTAGGGACCGAAATTCATCGAGATACAAATAAAGGGGTATTGGGACTGTCACAAAAAACATACATAAAAAAAAGTTTTAAAAAAATTCAGTATATATAAATGTAGTCCATCACCTGCTTCTTAACTGGCGATAGATATAAGGATTTTCAATGCCCCAAAAATCAATATGAGATCGATCAAATGAAAGCGGTTCCATATGCTTCAGCTATCGGAAGCTTGCAGTATGCTCAAGTGTGTACGCACCCTGACTTAGCGTTTGTTACCGAGTTACTTGACAGATTCCAGAGCAATTCTGGAATAGAGCACTGTAAATTGGTAAAGAAAGTCTTGCGTTATGGTACACAGAATCTGATTATGCGAGAGATGATAGAAAATCGATATTCGGATATGTGTTCACTCTCGCAGGATGAGCTATATCGTGGAAAAAGTTAAAACAAACCGTCACTACATCGTCCACAATGTATGTCGAGTTTGTAGTATATTATAAGGCCACGGGACAGGTGAACTGGCTAAAGAAGTTCATACCTGGTTTAAAAGTGGTTGATGACATCAGTAGACCACTTAAATTGTACTGCGATAATGAACCAGCAGTAACGTATGCCCACAAAAATAAATCAAGTGATGCTGTCAAACACATTGACATAAAGTACTATGTTGTGAAAGATAAAGTTCAGGATCATGTCATAAGTCTTGAGCATATAAATACCGTAAAAATGTTAGCGGATTCACTTACAAAAAGTTTACCACCCAACGTATTCAAAGAACATGCAGCCGGCATAGGTTTAAGAAAAAGCCTATGATTTCTGAACGAAAAGATGGACCAAAGATAAATAACTATTTCAGAACAGAGAGGTATATTGTAGCTGTTAAATCTATCGGTGATTGACCGTGATGATGAGACATGTTCTATACACTAATCTGTGATGGAATAAGTAAAAATTGAAAGTGTAAAAGTTAAAGTTAAAGTTAAAGTGTAGACTGAGATCAAAGAGGAGAATGTTAGGTTAATCTTATTCAGTTGGCCTAATAGCCAGCTGGAGTTGATCTCGTCTTCAGTTGGCCCAACGGCCAACTGAATCCAGTGCCCTAATCGAGGCGCCCAGCCTTGTGGCTGGTGGCCTCCGTCGCACAGCGCCGTGTAAAAAGAAGGGTGGGAGAGTCGGAGCACGCAACACGAGATTAACCGTCGCCCTAACCCCACCTAATATTCCAAAACCCTAAACCAATCTGTAAGGGTGCGCTGCCAGCGACGGGATTCTCCATCACCACCGCCACACCGCACTCAGCTTTGATCTCAACCTCGCCGACCTCGACCGAAGGCCCTTCTCCTCTGCTCCGACCTTGACCGCCCGAACGCGAACATCACCGACAAAAGAGAAGGGATGGCATGGTCTTCTTCCTTCGAGCCGGCCGTGCCGACCACATAAAGTATAACTGCTCTCTCTCTCTCTCTCTCTCTCTTCTGGTCGTAGGCACTTCAAAGAAACACAACAGGGTTAACAAGGGCTGAAAAGCACCTTGGACAGATTCTTGTCCCAGTAAATTACTAAGAACTGAGCAGTCAGTGGTGTTTAGGCCGTGCAAGGAAAGGCACTTCGCTAATCCCCGTGGCTTCGTCAGCAAAGCTCGTCGTCGCGTCGATGAAGAAAGGCCAAGCTGACAGTGCCACGCGAATACGTCCCCGGCGAGCTGTGCAGCTCGGCGCGCGCATCGGCCGAGGACGACGACGACGGCGGCGGCGGCGGCTTTCGGCGACACTAGACGAGACAGAGAGGATAGCCTTTTCGTTTCGGAGCGAGACCTGCGAAAGTATATTCTTCTCGCGTGCGCCCCTCATGCCTCCTCACATGGCGTGTCCTGCTTCCACGACGGGCGAGACAGCAGTGCGCACCCTTCGCCCGACCGATGGATGTCCATCGGGTGTCCGAGTCACCATGGCCATGAGTTGGAGCTACCGGGGTTGGCACTGGCAGCGATCAAGATTGCGGAGGTGTTGCCTTGTGCATGTCAAGTCGACGAGGAGACGTGGTCAGGCGTAGCCGCGGTCGCGATGATCAACGATGAAGCAGATTTCGGCGTGTTGCAGTTAGCGGAAGCTATGCCAGTGAGCCAGTGAGAGCAGGCTATAACCGAGAAGATCAACGTTGTTGCTTGGGTTGGGTGGCGTTGGGTTCTCCTGATTTCCTGAGGTGGGTTGGGCTGGCTTCGAAGCTGGTTTAACCCCACTGGCAGGCCACACAAGAAAAAGGCCGCCGGATGAGGGGAGACCCATTACGTCGTCCCCGGCGGCCCAGCTCACAACCTGACCTCTTCCAAGCCAAACGAACCCCGTCGTCCCCTACCTCCGCCGCCGCTGCCGCCGCGCGGTCTCAGCGTCCGTCACCGTCCGTCTTGTTCCCTTCAGGCGAGGAGACCTTTCCGGACCTTGCAGGTCCTCCGCCACCTCTTCGTTCCGTGCCTTCCGAGCACTTATCCAGGTACCTCCCATGATTAGTATCGCCGTTGAACGCAGTCTCCACTCTCCTCCTCCCTGGGTGTTGTGTTCATGGGAATGATATGGATGCTCGGAGGGTCCTTGATGACATGAAGTCTTCAGGCGTTCCATTGGGATTTCAACGATTTCCTTAATTGTATGCGCCATAGAAACCTCAGGTTCAGTCCTTCTGCCCTTGCCCCAGAGGCTATGGATTTCTTACCAGAGATGAGCTCCTATGGTGTCGCCTCAGCTGCCTCTTTCTAGCTTCAAGCGTTCAACATACTACTTTCTTGTTTGGGCAGAGCAAGAAGGCAGGGTGCTCCCCTGACTGGTCAGGGGTTAGCTACTATCTTCTTGTTAGGGTCCTCTATTTGACACTTGACAGGGATAATCATTAGAGGGAAAGGCTCGGAGATGTGATGCTTGAAAGTGGGGTGCTTACAACTATTAAGTTTTTCCATGGACTATAGCTTTCATTTGTGGAACGGAGCGAATGAACCATGCTCTTGATATGTTTAAACTTATGAAGAGGTGTGAATTTGTGGACACTCGTATATATGACCTGCTAATAGAAAAACTTTGTACAACTGGTAGATTTGAGGTTGGAAGAGATCTTTAGAATGATGCTACAAAGACTGGCCTTGTGTTATATTGCTGAGAGGATCTGCTCGATCCCTTGAAGGCAGAGGCGTTTAGACCAGTTTCTCCTGTATGAAAATTGAGACCTCAGAGCTGTAACGATTGGCGCAGGAAAAAAAAAATGAAAATTGCTGCTGGCTCAAAAAAGGCAGTGCTAATGCAGCCACAGAGTAGAAGTAGTTTAGGTAAACCTGGATTTGTAAACTTGATTTAAACTTTCTCTAGTTCTCTGATTTGAAAAGTTGTTAGGTATCAAACATTCAAACTATCCTTTGGCTATGTGGTATAAGCTGTAAAATCATGTAATTTGAGCATTTTGTTTTTTCTGACGCTGCTAGTGTGAGAGAACAGCTGTTCTAATGATTTTGACGTTCTCTATTATTAAGTGTTATCTATAATAGTTTCTAATGTCTAGCTGACATTACAGTTTTATTTCAAGTCTGCACTAGACTCTTATGGACACTTCTCAGGAGAAAGAACAAGATTTTGGTGTACTGCTTAAGCAAGGGGCTGAAGGAGTGAGTCAAGACTCTTGTGTTATAGTGTTATAATTTATATTTTTATTTGCCTTTCCAAAAGTTTATTTTCTGTGCTGCAGAGAGTATTTGTCTCCACATTCGTGGGACGAAAATGTGTGATTAAAGAGCGCTTTTCGAAGAAGTATCGGCACCCATTGCTGGACTCAAAGTTGACTTTGAAGCGCTTAAATGCTGTTAGTCTCCTTAAACAACACTCATCCCCCTCCCCTCCCAATTAGCACCTTTTGTATAGTTAGGGTTAGTGAACTTTCCCTTTATCAGTTTATCATAGTTGTGCGTTGGTAGAATTAGTGATCATTTTCCCTGTATCTCGTAAAAATATTAATTATGTTTTTGTCACCTGAGCTGCACGTGAACATTGTGTTTGCTGTAATTCAACTTAGCATGGTCACTCTGCATTGTGCAGGAAGCTCGATGCATGACAAAAGCAAGACGGCTTGGTGTTCCTACCCCAGTTCTTTATGCAGTGGATCCAGTTCAACATACATTGACCTTTGAGTATGTAGATGGATTATCTGTCAAGGATATTCTTCTTGGGTTTGGGTCAAATGGGGTTAATGAGGAACGCCTAAATGACATTGCCACACAGATAGGGAATGCTGTGGGCAAACTACATGATGGAGGCCTTGTTCACGGTGATTTGACCACATCAAACATGATAATCAAGAATAGCAACAATCAACTGGTTTGTTATTCTCATCCTACCCTGTTCATGTGTTTTATTATTTTATTTTATTGAGGTATGAATCAAGTTTGAACTGAGGATTTGCAACTGGAATATTAATTTGTCATTTCTTTATCTTCATCTGGCAGATTCTTATTGATTTTGGTCTAAGCTTTACATCAACAATTCCGGAGGACAAAGCAGTAGACCTGTATGTGCTGGAAAGAGCTTTGATTTCAATGCACTCGTCCTGTGGGGATGTGGTACGGAGACTGCATAGATTATATTCAAGTTATTTTTTGTGATCGTATTCATGCAACATCATGGTTATATGAAGCATAGCAGCTTTATCTTGCCTTTGCAGTCAGCTAATCAGCCCATAAGATTAGGTTTCGTTGACATGTTAGCTTTGCATAGCTGTTATTCTGCAATCAAGTCAGTTTATATAAGCAGTCGGTGTTCATGTCTACTCCATCTGCGTGATATATGGGATTTGCGACTTGTGTTGTATGAATAGGGGTAACATTGGTCGTCTTGAACTATTGTTCCATTTGTGTGGACAACTGACGACTCATTTGTCTTCGTGATGGACCAGATGGAGAAGATCCTTGCAGCTTACAGAAAAGCTTCAAAGCAGTGGTGTGCCACGACGAACAAGCTAGCACAAGGTAAGCTGCAGTTCTTGGCCGTTCCGCGATATATCCGTTGTGTTGATTTCATGACATGTTTCTGCGATGTGCATTAATGTTTGCAGTAAGGCAACGGGGCAGAAAGCGCACGATGATTGGATAAGGCTCGACCGGAGTTGATGGATATGCTGCGAATGGCATCTGGTTCACCAACTATCTGCTGTTTTCGGTAACGGCTGTTCTGTTGTGCTAGTACGTTTTGTGCTGTGGGCGTGAAACAAATAGTACAGTGTTCAAAATGTCATCACGTTCATCGAATGCATTCATCAACATGGAGAACCTGTATTTTTTTAGATTCAGTTTTGCAAGCAGTGGCTCTCTTGCTCCCTTCCGTATGTATTTTGTTGGCGTTCAGGCAACATTGCTAGTTCAGTTTGTGTTGTTCGCACGCAAAGGGAACAGGCCTGTAGGCCGTAGCAGATGGGTCTGCCCACAAATCGGCTTGCGGCTCTGACTGGACGGCCGTGTCCAGGGCTGGAGGGCCTCCTTTGGTAGGCTAGGCTTTCCATTAGCAGCAACCATGAGGTGATGATAGCAATGTTCCCACTCGCAGACACACGACAGAGGGAGAGGGAGAGGGAGAGGGAGAGACATGCTCAATGTTTCCACGGCCTGCTGGGGCCATGCTTGATGCTGTTCAATGGAGGGGACCTCCTGATCTTGGACGTCGAGGTAGGGCCCATTTGGCTGTCCGGCTCTGCAAGTGTAGGCAAGCAAAGGTCCCTCTGGTCCTACGTAGGCACGCATAGGTGCTACAGGCGCATGTGGGACAAAAGGGCGGGAGGAGGAAGACGAACGAAGAAGGCTGCCGCGACGCGACGCCAGGATCACAAGCGAAGGGGAGAGAGAGAGAGAGACTTCGTCGTCGTCGTCGTCAACTCGTCATCTCCATACAAGCAGTCACGGGCCATATCTTCCTCCAAACGATGAATCTCAAAGTATTTGTCCATAGATCGATCGAAGAGAGCAAGAACACTAGTGCCCAAGATTACGTGCATCAACTAAAAACCAATCGTGCCTACCATAGCTAGTTTTGCACTAACATAGAATTAACAGACAGAATAACAATAATGTCAGTGTATCTTACGTCGCGGTCTTAGAACTTTACACGTCCGGTCCAGTAGCACGCGGCGGCATGCGAAATCCGATCGGACCCGTGACCAAAGCGGAAAGAAAATCGAAGGCTCAAAAAAGACACGGACGGCGACGAGAGGACCCCTCTGCCAAAAGCCTGTTTTGACCCAATGACCGACCGCCGCCCCCCACGCCAGCGAGCATCTGCTCAAGGAGGAAGAAAGGCCGCAACCATCATCACGCATACGGATCGACACACCCCTAATAAGTATCCCAGTAGACTACTGGATTAGTAGCAGATAAATAAACAAATAAAGCTCGCTGATTAGGGCAACAAGGAGGCATGCAACTACAGTACTTCTTTCGTTTTTAAATTATTGACACAATTTATTTCAAACATCAACTTTGACCATTCATCTTATTCAAAAAAGTTTGATGAATATTATATATTTTGTTATAATTTGCTTTATTATCAAAGTAGTTAGAACTATGAATTATAATTTTACACATTTGAATTAATTTTTTAATAAAACGAATGATCAAAGTTAATGTCTGAAGTTTTAATGTCTGTAATTTAAGAACAAAGAGAGTAATTAATAAAACGATGCATGCTCCGCGACCTAATTAAGCATCCAAATGGGCCCTAGCTCTTAGCTTGCATTGCTTCTGTGCTTGTTGGGTAGGAGTACTGCCCTAATAAGTATGCACACGGACGCATGGGCACACACCGGCATGGCCTTAATTTGCTTGCGTATACGTAGGGCCCTGCTTAGCCGGCCATTAGCCTGACACAATTTAGTCGCCCCAAACATTCTTAATCACTCTCTCATGCCCTACATGCTGTCATGCTGATCCCTAAACCGTATAGCAGTGTACGGCATTATATATATACTATATATACGTAATAAAAAAAGGACTTTTCTGAGAGCATTTTTGTCTTCTCTCTTGAAGTCGTTTATGTCAACAAATCATTTATTTTTAAACTAAAATTCTTGTTCTAACGACAACAATTTCAAAACTTGGATGATAGACCTAGGTGACTTGGTCAAAGTCACCCACAAGACAGGACGGCCATTCTCGGTATGTTCGGGACGAGGGAGCAATGCTACGGGCCAAGGGTGTACTTTTGCGATTAGATTACGCACTGAGACCATAGATATATGCTAATGACGACCTGGGTGCTTTCCTGCTGGTCTAATCCTAGATTGTTGCGACCTTTAATTAGGTAGGCTAATCATCATCTCTACGTACTGCATTCCCGGTCCTTGAGGTTCTTAATGCCCTGTTTGGTTAATCCTAAGCACAAGGGGAACAAAGAGGAATAAGGTGGATATATTCATTCCTAAACAAGTCACTTATAGATTAAATCCTGATCAATCCATCTCAATTTTTTTATAACCGAACAGGGCCTAATGTGGGTCACGTCAGGAGGAAGGAGCTAGAAAACTCACTATATTTACGTGCTTGCTGAGGCATTTTGATCTGCCCTTCAGGATCGCTTGCACCAGTTGTGCACATATATTACAGCATGGGGTACGTAAAATATTTACAGTCACCTCTTGATGCAGCCATATCAACCGTAGAGCATAGCAGCACCTGGAGAACCCTGCCAAACCAAAGTACTCCTCTAGCAACGTCACGGCCGTTTCACAGGTCTTGATGACTTCGAGCAGGACAGGATTGACCGTTGCCCGCTGTTAACACCTCAATTTACTTAACCCAGCAGTTAGTTTGGCGCCCAAGCTCCTGATCGGTTGTATTGAGTGTTTGCTCTGCTAATCCAGGTGTTTAGACAGTGAGTCCAACACAACAATTTCAGACAAGTAAAATAATATTTTATAGTCGTATTTTTGTTAGAAGATGCACAAACTTATCACAAATGATAATTTTTCTATATAGTGCATAAGCAAGAACACTGTAAAAAAGGGTTTATTCCGACACCTCTCTATCTAGAGTGCAGGCGGTTTTTAATTTTTTTTGCCAGTACTAATAAAAAAGAAGGTTCCATCAATAGAACCGTCTGCAGAAAAAAAATTAGTGCAGCGGACTTCTTAAAAAACCGTCTGCTCTAATATTTTTATTAGCACAGACAGTTGATATTGTGGACCGCTCGCACAGGTTCGTGAAATTTTTTGAAAAGGAGGCGCGGTGGATGGGGGGGGCAGGCTTTAAAACGGCTTGACTCTTGCATCGGCCTGGACAAAAAATTTCTCTTCTATCTCTTTCTCTCTCTCTCTCGAAGCACATGTTTGGGGCCTCCGCGCCTGG
>BCLH01000345.1:21807-49417 GCA_001602315.1 Zoysia pacifica | reverse complement strand
CCTCCGCGCGCCCCGGCCGCGCCGCCTCGCTTCCGCGTCGCCCCGACCTCCACACAGCCCCGGCAAGGTCTTCTCCTCCGTCGGCTGCATCCACGCCGAGGGCCGTCGCCGCATCAACGTCGAGGACCGCGCCCGGCAAGGTCCGCACCACGCTTCTCCTCTTCCCTCTCATATCCGTGCCTCCTCGCTCTCACACTCTCTCTCTCTCTGGAGTGCAGCGGTGTCGAGACCATTCCGCGTCACGTGCGAGGAGACCGTCGTGCACACCGACAGTGTCATTGTGGCCACCGGCCACTTCGCCGGCTCGGTCATCTGCGTCGTCGTCCTCGGCCGCCTCCAAGGCCCGGTGCAGGCAGGCAGCGGTGCGGGTGCGGGCCCAGCGCGGCAGGCAGCTTTTTTTTTATTGCTGTGCGCCCATTTGTGTAGGCGGTGTACCTAATAGTGTCGCCTGCACTAAAAAACTTATTGCAGGCGGTGGATTTAAGAGACCCGTCTCCACTAAGTGTATTAGTGCAGACGGATTACTTAAACACGTGTATAAATAGACGATTTTTACAGGCTCATTAATGCCAGCGGAAGCCAAAACCGCCTGCAGAAACTTGTTTAAATCCGCTTGTAAAAACTATTTTTCTAGTAGTGGAAGGACATGTGCTAACCACCTCCTCTTTGGCATACATGTAATGAACAGAGAATAAATAGATGGATAAAATTGATTACTTCAAAATAATATATAAAAATCAATTGATAAATGTTTTTTATAAATGATATATTTTTTATAAAACCTTTATATAGATGGGGGTCTCAATTTAGAAAAAGAAAGGTGTATTGATAAGCGAGGATGAAAGTAAATTGAGAAATCTTGAAGAAGCTAGGGTGGTAAGTAAAATTGAAATGGAGGGAGTATATCTTGTGGAGAGGGTGATACAGATAGTGGTTTTACCATCATTAAAGATACACCTCCAAATCAAAAGATGAGATGTTTTTTAGGGGTCTTCACCCCTCACCGCGTGGAGATAGGAAAACCACCCAAGGAGAGAAAACAAGAACAAATTCAAATCCGTGCATTAATTAGAGTATTTTGTAAAATTCAAACAGGTGACAAGTTCCAAAGGAAGCATGGGGTTCACGAGTGATCTTCTATAGTTCTATGCAAGCTGTGTTGTTTTTTTCCCCCATAGAATGGTAAATTGGTAATTAACATATCCCTTGGATCTAGAGTGGCAGCTTCGCCTAAGAACAAATGTTCTTGTTCATGGGACAGTACAAGCAACTTAATAGGAGTATCAAACAAACCAACATTTAAATGGGTAACCTTGTATTTCTAGTGATCTCTAGGAGGGAAGAAACTGACAGTCTATAGTACCCGCCAACAGAGTTCGTCTCGCTCTCCTGTTTTGCTGTATAACATCATCGTCCCATGTTTTATTTTCGCACGCGTGAGGTGGCGTAGTTGTTTGTACCTGTATTTAATCTCTTTTATGTTTTTGGTGAAACTACGGATATGCACATATATGTAATTTTTTGTTCTATACATACTCAACCGTTAAATGTTGTTCATACTGCAATATATACCTCAATCATGTTGGGTATAAGCTTTCAAAGATGTTGCTCAGCACCAAATACATGATTGAGCTATATGTTGCAGTATGAAATTCATAAAAAAAAGGAAATGGCAAATGCACAGAACTACTCTAGAATCTAACACATTAAAGCTTTTTGTCACAAGACAACAAGGATGCATTTACGCTGATCAGTCTGAAGATAACAAGGATGAAGCCAGGCCATTCAAATCCTTTTTGTCACAGGATGAAAACCAGGCGATTCAAATGATCTGTAGTTTTGTACAGAGTTCGCTCGAGAACAATCTTTTGTGTCAATTACAACAGCTACTGGCCATTATTTCCATCCAGCAATGCTTGTCGCCAGTTAAAGCTGGGAATTGAACGGCCTGATCTCAGTCACCTCCTTGCTGCAGTCAGATCAACCGAGAGCATAGCAGCACCTGTAGAACCCAGCCAAACCAAAGTACTCCTCTAGTAACGTCATGGCCGTTTCACAGGTCCTGATGACTGCGGGCAGGGCAGGATTGACCGTTGCCCGCTGTTAACACCTCCATTTACTTAATCCAGCATTAGTGATTCTGAGTCAAGCTGTTTCCTACTATTCCTGATTGGTTGTTTTGAGTGTTTGCTCTGCTAATCCAGGTGTTCAGACAGTTAAACTTTTCCAATAGGAGCGGAGGAGAGAGAGAGAGAGAGAGAGTTCTCTGTTGAGAGCCTCAGCTTTTCTCACTCTACTCTATCTGGAAATGCCAGTAGGCCTTTAACTCCTAGAAGTAGGAGACACTGGAGGAGTATAGACCATCAGTCAGTGCTGCCATTTCCTCGCTCAGCTCCATCTTTCTTCCCCCCTTTGCTTCGGAGGCCAGCCATTCCAGATTTCCAGTCCTTGTCTTCCTCCCTCCCTGCTGGCTCCCGATAACAAAGGGAATTCTCTCAAAACAACTCTTGCAGCCTTCCTCTTTCTCCTCCCTCCCTCCCTTCCCTCCCCTTTCCATCAAATCGCAATCTTTGCGCACAGAAAGACGAACACTGCCCTGCTTGTCTCTCCCGCCTCTCCTGACTCCAGCCTCCTACCATAGCCTCACCTGGCCGGCCATTGCTTGCTTGTTTCGCCTGGCTGCATGCATGAGTGCTGCCCTGCTACTCCTGAGGAACAATGAGGGATGGCAAGAAGGGCAAGGTACCCGAGTCCCTATCCCCTGCAGCCATTCCCAGCTTCCTGTCTGTGAAGCTTGCAAATGCCATACTGACTCGGCTCTTCTTCTTTTTCTTGCCGTGGTGGGTTCTGCAGCTGTCGTGGTCCAAAAGCCTAGTGAGGAAGTGGTTCAACATCAGGGGCAAGTCCCATGACTACCATGCCGATGGTGCAGCGGCGGCTGGGACGGGGAGGTCAGGTGAGGGGCACTGCTGAACTGAACTGAACTGAACCTCTGCATCAATGAATCTGTTTCTTTCTGTTTTAGTGCTCATGTGGGGTCCTCCAGTTGCTTCCATCTCGATCTCCTAGCTCTTGTCTGCCTCCTGGACTCACTGGAGATCACTCTTTTGTTCCTTCGGTCCTCTGTTCCTCCCTCCCCTTGTCCTGTTCTCCTGCCTGCTACTAGTCAAAGACTCGGCCTTTTTTTTTCAGTTTGAGACTTTAGTTTCTAATTTTTTCTTTACTTTCCTCCGTGTTTTGGTGATTCAAATTATTGAGACGTCGTTGTCTTCGATCATTCGATGTGGATGCAGGAGGAGGGGGCGATGACTGGATGGACGGCAGCTTCGCCAGGAGGGACTCCGGCACGGCCAAGAAGAGCAGAACAGGTAATGCAGCAGACAATAAATTGCGACATTTCTGCTTCGGATTGATTCGCATTGCCCCACTCCATGAAGTTATTAATGGTTCAGATAGGGCGTCGCGGAGGAGCCACGAGCGGTCGCGACGCAGCAAGATCGACCTCGACGCCGCGGAGGCCACCGTCACCTTGGACTACAGGTGAGTTCTGTTAATTTAGCTGCGTTGAGATGCTGGGGCATATATACAGGAATCTCGATGAATCCGCTGACCACCGTGAGCGTGACGAGCTCCGTAATTTTTGTGTATTGAGCGCAGGATCTTTGCTGCTACGTGGAATGTAGGTGGCCGTGCGCCACCGGGCAACCTCAGCCTCGACGACTGGCTTCGCACCTCGCCGCCGGCCGACATCTACGTCCTAGGGTACGTACGCCGCCCGCGCTCGCCTTCTTTGATTTCGCCATCAGCCGGATTCATTCGATTGACTGCCACCATTGCGGTTACTGCACCCAGGTTCCAAGAAATCGTCCCGTTGAACGCCGGCAACGTCCTCGGCGCCGAGGACAACGGCCCGGCGAGGAAGTGGGTGTCACTGGTGAGGCGAACGCTGAACAGCCTGCCAGGGTGCGGCGGGAGCGGGAGCCTGCGGACGCCGTCGCCGGCGCCGTACCCGGTGGCGGAGGTGGACGACGACTTCGAGCGGTCGGCGCAGAACAACGCTTCCTTCTACCACCGGCGGTCGTTCCAGGCCGGGCTCAGCCGGAGCCTGCGGGCGGACGGCGATATCCTCGCCGGCGCCGGCCAACCGAGGCTGGAGCGCCGCTACAGCGTCAACGACCGCGTCATGTACGGCAGCAGGCCGAGCGACTACGACGCCAACTGCCGGTGGGGCGGCGGCCCCTCGGACGACGAGGAGGAGGACGGCGGCGGTTCGCCGAGCACGGTATTCTCGCCGATGTCGTACGGTTATGGTAATGCGCCGTCAGCGGAAGAATGGAACGGAGGATCTCGTGGTCATGCTAGGTGGCTACCATTTTTCAATCCAGTCATATTCTATAATCAAAGATTTCTTTCATATTCTTATTCTCTAAAAACCAATTATTCATAGTATATTGTTTTAGTGAAATTATTTTTTTATTCATTAAATTTTGGTCCGTAGGTACTGCCTAGTCGCAAGCAAACAAATGGTTGGACTGTTCCTCATGATTTGGGCTCGGAATGAAATAAAAAATGACATCAGAAATCTGAAGGTGTCCTGTGTTGGGAGAGGATTGATGGGCTATCTTGGAAATAAGGTGATTTATTCTTTCTTGCGATTAATTTACAATTACCAGCTATAAAAGACTCCATCAATTGAGATCGTTCGGTTTATTTTTTCCAGGGATCAATTTCAATCAGCATGTTATTGCACCAAACAAGCTTCTGCTTCGTATGCAGTCATCTGACATCGGGGCAGAAGTATGGTGATGAGCACCGTAGGAACTCCGATGTAATGGAGATCCTCAGGAAGACCAGGTTTCCAATGGTCTATGGACAGTACGAGAGATCACCGGAAACTATATTGGAGCATGAGTAAGCAGCCACCTTTTATGAGTACATAATTAGAACCTTTAGCAACCCTCAATACTTATCTTGTGTAATGTCATTCCTTGTACTATGTGAATTTTGTTATAGCCGAATAATCTGGCTTGGGGATCTAAATTACCGGATCGCGCTTTCATACCGCTCAGTGAAGGCTCTTGTGGAGATGCGGAATTGGAAAGCTCTGCTGGAGAAAGATCAGGTGAGATATTTGCAACAACTTATCTGATTTGAGGTCATCGAAAGCAGTAAATTCTTTCCTATATTAGTAGATTTCTTGTGACATGAGCAACCGATGCTTTATATCTTGTCCTTCTTTTGCTTTGGTGATGTTACAAGATGTCAAAATAAAAGTCCAAGTACAACTCTGATTAGGAGGAGTGAAACTTTGATGCTTTCAGCTGAGGAGTGAGCAAAGAGGCGGACGCGTATTCCCCGGTTGGAATGAGGGGAGGATATACTTCCCACCAACATACAAATACTCCAACAATTCGGACAAGTATGCAGGAGATGACATGAACCAGAAGGAGAAGAAGAGAACTCCTGCTTGGTAACTAAAATAATATTGCCACAAGTTTGTTATATTTTGTGCAGTTCAGGAAATTCAGTGATCTTCTTGTACAGGTGCGACCGCATTTTGTGGTATGGAAGGGGCCTTAGCCAACTTTCATATGTTCGAGGAGAGTCTCGCTTTTCAGACCACAGGCCTGTATATAGCATGTTCAGTGCAGAAGTGGAATCGATCAATCACAGAAGAATCCAGAAGATGAATTCTTGGAGCTCCCAGTTGAACATAGAAGAATTACTACCCTACTCATATGGGTACACTGACATCAATCCCTATGGCTATACCGACCTCAGTTTCTATTGAAACGGATAAAGGATACTTAGCTGGAAACAATTCACGGGAGAATGCAACTAAGAGTCATGTCCTGAACTGAAATGTCTCCCACTTATTGCAGATTTGCAACGACTGTATTTTTGCGAGTAATAGAGGACAGAGTTGATAGATGTGAAAGGATAAACTGAACTAAGTTTTGACAAATTAATTGGAGATCTACAATCGTTCCTGATGGTTATAAGAGCTTGTCATTTGAACAATCTCGGACTTCCACGCCGTGAATTTCTGAATGTTCTGTCAAGATTTTACTTTCATGCAAACAAGGTATACTATTTAGCCAGTTCATGTACAGAAACTGATTTGTGGTAAGTGAAAGTCAGATGGCCAATGGATTCACTTTTGCAGATCTCTTTAATGTATTAGCTAATTTAGAGATTGCAAGTTGTTGGAAGAAAGATGCTTCAAGAAAACAAAAATACAGGCAGCACTGGCATTTCAATGTCTTTAGACCACTTGACGTGGAGCATATCCTCAGTTTTTTCCGTCTGAACATCTGTACACTGTAGGACAATATTTCAGGTTTTTGTTGCATTACAGTTCTAGTTTTGGTTAAGAGTTTTAAAGTTGTAAAGGATCCTCACTCATTTCCCTGGACGGAGGAAAAGGAAGTGTAAATCATGATCATCATGAGTTGCCTGTGTGAACAATGACAGAAGGGTTAATAGTGATATTTCAGCCTTAACCCTGCAGAAATCTGTAAAATGTCTGTCTCTGTTGCCTCCTCCTTTTGCTGTTCTTTGCAGGAGGCTCTTTGTTACTGAAATATGCAGCAACGTTTACATTCTTGTTTCCTGTGCATAAACATTCCTTTCTTTGTTTGTTTCATTTTGTCATGGGAACCCCTTGCTCTTGCTTTAGCGTGTTTTGAGATTAAAATTTAAATTAAAGAGGCTGATAATGTACTGTGCTACTGACAGTTGCGGGTCATTCCATTATGAGATCTTGACGCAACGAAATAAGAAATTCAGTTCCAGAAACTTCACTATTACAAGATTCATCAGTATATTCAACTAGTTCCGAAACATTTATTCTTTTGCAGACGTCAATTTTCTTAAGTTGCTAGTAACTCCTGCAGAACATTGAGCAGATGTTTGCAGCTGATTGAAAGGGGGCGCTTGCGAAATAACTGCGCAATACACATTGGGACCTTTCTTTTACGTATTGCGCGCCTGAGCAGCTTCATCAAAGGAAGAAATCAAATAAATTAAAGGCAAAACCTACTGCATCTCAGACGCTCAAGAGAACAAGTATTCGGACGAGTCTAGCTAAGCGTCTTTAAGCATCCACGCTGTCGATCAGCCTTATAAACTGAACCCCTTTCACGAATACAGAGTGAGTAAAACTCTGCCAAAGCTGCCTTAAAAGGAGCGAGCGGTGGTAGAGATGGGTATATACTGTGAGGTACTACTTTTCCTCTCGATTCTTTTTTAATTCTTCGCCGTCCGAAATAGTTGCACATTTTTTTTTGTGTATAAAAAGGTGCGTCGACCATTATTTTAAGAGCGCGTATTTTTCTAGACGATTCTCTGTGACCCAATGAGTGAATTTCAGCACGAACCCATCCAAGACGTACGTCAAGAAAATAAGAGGGGAAAGAATAGAAACGGCATTGTTCATCCTGTGACCCAATGCGTGAATTTCAGCACGAACCCATCCAAGACGTACGTCAAGAAAATAAGACTGGAAATAATAGATACGGCATTGTTCATCCTGTGACCCAATGAGTGAATTTCAGCACGAACCCATCCAAGACGTACGTCGAGAAAATAAGATGGGAAAGAATAGATACGGCATTGTTCATCCTGTGCGAACAGTGGCAGGAGCATTTCGGAACAGCTCGAGTCGGTGGCGCATGGTGCCAAAGGATCGAGAAAGAAAACCAAAGAGAGGACGTGACACCTTGATCGATCTGGCCGAGGACAGAGTCCGGAGGACTACTCCTAGAGATGGATCCGTGAAGCTACCACTAGTAGTATAGTACTGGAGATGGATCCATGAGGACTGCTAGCTAGAGCCTGAGTTGAAGGCTAGGAGTACCCCCCCCCCCCACTAAGGCCATCCATGGCGGCAGGTACGGCACTCTGCATGGGGCAGTGGCATGCACATCGAATGATAATGTAGATGCCACAGAGATCCTGCATGCACTTCCGGGTTGATTGTGTCTTGCGGTCGATGATGACTGCAGAGGTCGTCGTGCGTGTTACTGTATGCATGGTTGCTGCCTTCATCATCTGCAGGGTGCTGTTTGTTGCTCTTCACGAAGCATCATGCGTGCCTCCATGCCATTGCACGCAAGACGTGACTCCAAAGGGCCCGACTATATTAATCTCGAGGAGTAAGGCCCCATTTAGGTTACGAGAATTTTAGAAGAATCATAAAGAAATAAGATAGAGATGGAGTGAGAAATCGGAGGTAGTACTTACGCAAGAACCGAAAGGAAACGATGGAGTGAGAATCGAATTAGCGTGCCAAAGCCTAGCCTACGCGGCCGCAAGCACGTGCAAAGAGACACAATCAATCGCCTCGCAGGTCACAAGCACGTTCCAGGAGAGACGGAAAGGGCAGAGTGGTTATCAGCACGAATGCCGAGGCACGCAAAGTGGTGATATCACCTTCCAGCATGCGTCACAAGCAATCAGCTCCTCTACAGTAATGTCGGATGAAACCTAACCTACATGTCACGGTCAACACAAACATTACCACTCCTTCGGTTCCTAAATTATTATAATCATTAACTTCTATCAATATCTTTGATCATTTTTATATAGTTCAAATATGTAAACTTTTAAGTCATAGTTCAAAGAACTTTAATGATAAATTAAACCATAACAAAATATATATCAAATTTATTAAATAAGATAAATAGTTAAAATTGATGTTAAAAGTCAACGGTGACAGTAATTTAGAAACAGAGAGAGCATAGTTAATAAACATGCAACATTACTGGCCAGTACAATCTGGACATTAGTTTTTGCTCAGAACACCTATCATGAGAAATCATGAGAAGGGACTCTGTCATGGAGGCCACCAACGTCTGGACAATGATAAATAAGCAGCTTAGTCAGTTGGTACGTGTAGCCGGAGAACGTTCTCACCATCCAGGTGAAGCAACGGGCAGCACATTGGTCTTTAGGACTGAAATGACATTGATCAGAATCAGAATAGAAAGCGGCGAATCCTTCGCTATTCCATTTGCTCTTGGATATATAAAAAAAAAACTTTGCTTAGGACAGAAGCATGCAGGGAAGACAAACTTCTCTCGATCTTTCATGCCCGGTAGCGAAGGTATGGTAGTTAACCGCTGAATAAACTGAGAGAATAACAACACAGCAACGCCATCGTACGATCAACTGTAGGAGATGCATTTTGGCCTTTCCTGGACAGCTAGCATCACATCCATACCACTTACAACTATGCACACATACTTCGAAGACCTTTTCTTTGACGTGCACGTCTGCCTTAGGTTCCTGAATCCGTACCGCAATCCCACTGCAGGTATACGCTTCAGGTCAACTCCTTAGTCTTTCTACTGAACATTAACAAGGCAACGAGTTATAACAAGATGATCAAACTTGTTCAGTGTTGTACAAGGCACAAAAAATAATGCAGTAGTTCTAGGTAGATTTGAAGTTGCCAATTGATTTCAGCAATGATTTCATATTGTTAGAGCTTCTAATCGCAGATGGAGCCTGTATTATGCTCATGCATTTGTTATATGGTCGAAGGGTGCTGGCTTCGTGCAAAAACCTTCACACTTTGTAACGGTTCTATTCACACACACAAAACAGGGAAGACCGATTAATTGCATGGTTGTGTAGTGCAGAATACTCTAAGTACCATTATAATACATCGAGCTTGGAATAGCAGATTGGATAGACAAGAATAGCAGTCAGAACATTTGAAGGCGTTTTGAGCACCAAGCCTTTGTAAGGTTTCACGGTGCAAATTATGCTCATTGAGATTTCCAATAGCTAGAGCATCTCTTTTGGAATGATCTAGCAGTTAAAGTAACTTCATTTACAAGAAGTTCCGAAGTTCCATTTCACATCTCAAGACTTTAAGCTTTGTCTTTAAACAGAGCGAAGGCATGATGTCTTTGTTTGCTTGAGCCAAATGGGAACCGAACAAAAACATAGCCTAAGACAAAGAACTAAGGCATAACAATGTCAATAGCTTACAGTATAAAGAAATGATATACTGCACCAGAAATAACCAGTGATTTTTTTTTTCAATTAGTCAACCAGCGAAAAATTAACAGACATTCATAGACAATGGCTAAATACATAAGGATATGTTTCCATACAGGATGAGACACTGTATCAGAAGGGGGAGTTGGACGGTGAGCGATATAAATACCTTTTGTCCACCCTCTGTATCAGCAATCACCC
The DNA here is from genome assembly GCA_001602315.1 of Zoysia pacifica. Taxonomy (NCBI): domain Eukaryota; kingdom Viridiplantae; phylum Streptophyta; class Magnoliopsida; order Poales; family Poaceae; genus Zoysia; species Zoysia pacifica. Next base: position 39,208 of record BCLH01000345.1, on the reverse strand, counting down.
TTGCAACGTGCACCTTCCTAGACCAAGTTGGATTGGTTCTGAATAATAATTTAAAATGTATGAGATGGAGAGTCGATAGCCTCATGAGAATGCTTGCTAACTGTTGTATATGGCACAACATGTAGAGTCGATAGCCTACATGAGAATACCACATTTCCAAGACAGAATATAAATAGATTCAACAACAACAAAGCTCCGCAAGAGTCAATGCACAAGGATAGAAACAAAAAAAAGATGGAAAGGAAGAAACAAGGGAGGAAAAGGACAATAATAAACCAAACAGAAAAGAATAAAAGACGGGGAAACAGAAAATTAAGGTTATTACATGCAAATCCAAATAGACTAATTCAAAAAATTCGAATATGGCACATTCAGAAGCCAAAAATAATATCCACAATTTCTCTACAGAACTATAAAGAATCATCTCCAATGATGTTTCATTTTGAAGTACCAAAATATATGTACAAATACTCCTTTCCTAATGCACTATGTGGGAACATATTAGCTGCAGAACTTTTACAACCCCCCCCCCCCCCCCCCCTCCTTAATTTCTATACAAATCTAGGCTTGTTTCTGATTACAAGCTTTCTAGGAGGAAGTAAGCAGGATACAATTTATATTACCTTTTAAGGAACTCCAAAATTATGGCTTTCAGGAATTGTAAAGATCCATCCATACGGAAGTGAATTGAAGAGTGTGTGACCAAATTTCATGGAACCTTGAGTTGAATTTAATGCTCTCATGTTAGCCCAATCCATCTCTTGAAATGCAATGCCGCCTCTCTCCTTTTTAGTTGTGCTTCTGTTTGCACCTTGGGAGCCTTACCTTTGTACATTGTTCTATGGTATTTCAGCCACAGGGACTTGTATTTGTACTTGTCTATAAACATCTCACTGTTCTCCATCATCTCTATGACTTCCATGGCTCGAAGGAAGAAACCACCTCTCACAAAACAATACAGCAGGGAGTCCAAGAGTTCCTGATCAAATTTCATAGTTCTTGAATTGGCCATAACTTTCATTTCACCCCACAAATCTGTCACCTCTACATATTTTCCACCAATAGCAGCATAAGCAGTTATTAAAGAATGAAAAGTTTGTGCATTTGGCACATGGCCCAAAACTCGCATCTTGTTCAGTGCTCTGTGGGCATCATGCATCAATCTCTTTTTGCAGAAGAAATGGATAACATTATTCCAGTCATGAAAAGAATGATAAACAGTATGACCACTTCTCACTTCCTCCACCAGCCTCGTCGTCAAATCAACTTCTTTGTTATAGCAGCCTTGCGCTAATATCTGAAATTCCTTGTGATCAGACTTCAGAACATCCGAGTTCTTCAATTCTTTATAAAGATGAAGAGCACCTGTTGTGTTACTGTGACGCACCCTGGATTGGATCAAATCATCATAGCAGCTTGCATCAAGTTGAATTCCTGCTTGCTGAGCATCTTTCAAAAGAGCAGTTATGTCATCTTCATGTTGGCCCGCTTTGCAATAGGCTTTTAGGAGCGTGGAATAAATGGCTGAACCAACTCTAATTCCAGAAAATCTCATTTCATCCAGAAGGTCATGTGCCTGCTCCAATAAACCAAGAGAAATGCATGCATTTATTACCTGAACAACAAAGGAGCTTTCAGTGGATACAGGAGAATCCTCTTTGCTTGCTTTCACAAGAAATGATGCTAACGCACTTATCTTATCTGCTTCTAAGAAAGCTTTAACAAGCTTGGCATACATTGTTTCAGTTGGATGGAGGATTCCATGTTCAGATTTCACTAGTCCAACCTGCTCCTGCAGCTTATCTGATAACAGCTTTAGTAATTGTCTTGCCTCTAATTCAATCCTTGCAAAGCTCTTATCTTTGAAAAATGGAGCATACTTTAGCATCTGACGGCTAGAAACAGATTTCTCTAAAGAACAAGAATTTTCAGGTCCAGTTTTCTTGCAAGGAAGATAAATTTTCCTATTTTCAACAGCTTCAAGAACTGCTTTAGCTGCTTCCAGTGACTGCTTTGCATTCTTACCCTTCCTAAGCATACTCAATACCATATCAACTGCAGAATCCAAATCCCCTAATTTCAAATGGCAAGATAGCAGGCAATCATAAAACTGCTTAAACTCTGATTCACTAAGACCACAGGCCTCATCAACAAGCCTTTTTAATTTCTGAATCTCATCCTTGCGCCCATTCTTTTCATATACACGGGCCATAACTATCAACAGGTTGCCTTCAGGCTTAACCCCTATCCTAGGCATTAGTTCGATAAGTTGCTCCGCTTTCCTTGTAATCCCAAAAAGAAGGGAAGCAGTTAGAACTATGTTGAATGTAAGAGAATTGGGCTTCATTGATAGCAACAGACGGTTGCTCTTCTTCCGTGGGTCAACTCTATTATTCTGGAAAAGATAACCAATCTCCATTACCAGATCTGCAGCAAGAAATGCACCAGTGCTGGTTTGACACATGTGTGCTACAACTGCCAACCATGCTGCAACAGGTGGGTATGCCTCCATCTTAATTAACTTCCTCACAACATTAATAGCCAGATCAGGCATAGCACACCGTGCAAGAGTGAGAGAGAGGTAAATAAGGGGTTCCTTATCCAACAATTCACACTTCTCTTCGAATGCATGATTGACCACATTGTAGGACTGTTTAAGCCAGTGATCATCATAGCTCTCTGCCAGACCAGTGATAAGCTTGCTCAATACAGACTTTCTTGGAAGTCCATCCATGTGAATGTGCTTCTCATAAGCCCTCCATGCATCATCAAATCTCTGTTGGTCAACTGCATTCTCTATCTCCAATGCTAGCTGAGATGGATCTCGAGCTTGCACTAGAATCGTTTCAGTAATAGTGGAAAAGCAAGCACCATACGTATCAATATTTAGCATATGTCTCAGGAATTTGATGTTGTTATCGCCAGTGTGGTTAGTCCCATGACATTTACTATCCAAGCGCTGTGCAATTTCAAGGCCGAACAAACACCGAGGATCAACAAATAAAGAAGATACTGCAAGGGTAGAACGAGATCTTGCACAAACTCTTCCAATATGAAGCATTTGCCTGAAATGGATTGAGTCAAATAAAAAAGTATTACAATCAGTACAAAACATCTCAGAATTCTGCAGGCTAAACCATTGGAACTGCTGTAGCTCAATAGTAGCTATCCCAATCAATAAGTACAATAAATCTAGACAGATATCATAGAGCGCAAAAAAGAGTTGAATAGTGCCATTCTAACACACAACTGAAGATTGGGCAAATTTTGCATCTTTGAAGGTAAGTTAGTTAACATAGAGCGCACAATTTCTAACAACACTGATTCATCAAACCTATCTTATAATAATGGTTTGTATAGGTGAAATTGGTCCAACCATGGATAGGATTGAATTGTGAACATAAAAAGAGCCGGTTCATACCAGAATCGACACCTTGGGTCCCAAAGCAGTCGCCGTGCGGTACAAGCCAGATCCTCCTATTCCTCCTCCACACGGGTTGGTACTATGAGGATGGCGGCAAACAAGAGCCGCGCTGCGCGGGATGGTGGTGTCAGGCAAACCAGAGACAGACGAGTTTGGAGTGGTGCGGCAACCGTCAACGCCAGGATGCTGCTGGCTTTTGGAGTTGTCGACAGCGAAGCAAAGCGGGTGACGAAGAGGCGTCAGGGAAAGGCGAGCTAGCGGCGAAGAGGACCGGCAGAGGTAAAGCCTAAGGAGGCGCCACCGATTAGTGGAAGGAATTAGGCTCACACCAACGTTCAGAAAATACAACCACTAATCTTGGCGTTCATCACCCACACCTTTCTGAGAAAGCACCAACAGCCACGCAGGTGGACTGCTGGGCGCATGGGCGCATGTCACCTCGCATGGTCTTGTCGTCTGGGCGCGCGCATGAGCGTTGATACATAAGTCTTAGCTTCATTGGTGTTTAGCATTATTTGATGTGTCAGCAGCCTGTATGGCTGCATCACCGAGCTGTGTGGCTACATCAGCAGCCCCTAGTAACTTTCAGCAATTCCTAGTAGCTTCTAGGAGCTTAGCTTCCTTAGTTAACAAGTCTAGCTGTAGAAGTAGCCAAATTGAGTTTGATTAAGTAGTAATTGCAGCTGTCCCAGCAGCAGTTATATTCAATTTTGATTTGTAGTTGTAGCAGTCAAGTTGTATTCGACTTGTAACCTCTGTATATATGCCTCTATGGCTAAGGAATGAAATTAGCCACTAACATAGAGATCTAAACCAGCTGTGTTGTTCTCCAATCCTCTCCTCTAACATTTGGTATCGGAGCAAAGTTCTGATCCATAGCGTCGGCTCCAGTGAGAGAAGATGTTGCCCAGCACGTCTACCGCCGCCGTTCCCCTTCCAGGACTAGGCGAGGACGTCGCCGGCCTGAACCTGAACTCATCGTTCAGCGTGTGGTGAAAGAAGTCGGTGGCACGTCGTATCCTCAACCCACTCGCACCAACTATGAGGACTGGAGCCTTTTGATGCGTGTGAAGCTTGAAGCTCGCGGGTTGTGGGACGCCATCGAGTTTGGCGATGCCAACCGCCAAGATGACCGCATGGCGGTCGATGCTCTCCTCTCCGCCATCCCCCAGGAGATGATCCGCTCTCTGGCGACCAAGAGGACAGCGAAGGAAACGTGGGAAGCGATCAAGGCTATCCACATCGGCTCCGATCGCGCAAGGAAGTCAACGTTGCAGCGGCTCCGCCGAGACTGGGAGTTGCTCTCGTTCCGTGATGGAGAACAAGTCGACGAATTCGCACTTCGTCTCTCCGGAATGATGAGCTCCCTTAGCATCTACGGTGAGGAGATCACCGAACAAAGAGCCGTCGAGAAGCTGCTTCGAGTCGTCCCCGACAAGTACTCGCAGGTTGTGCTCTCAATTGAGACTTTGCTCGACACCGCTGAGCTCTCGATCGAAGAGGTCACTGGGCGCTTGAAAGCGGTGGATGATCGCAGTGCTGCACCACCTCCGCCTTCACAGAATCAAGTCGGTGGCAAATTGCTTCTCACAGAAGAGCAGTGGAAGGCAAGGATGAAGGAGCGCCGTACTGGCGTATCTTCATATCAAGGAGACCAAGGTGGTCATGGCGGGTCACGTCGTCCACCACGAAGGCCAAAGAATCGTGGTGGCTCAGGCGGAAATAGAGGACTTCGCGATGCACCATGTGACTCAACAGATGAGTCACACCGCAACAATCGTTGCCGGAATTGCGAAAAATTTGGCCACTGAGCCAAGGATTGCCGCAAGCCACGGCGGGAATTAGCCAATCTCACAGCTGAAGAAAATAAAGGTCCAGGGCTGCTCATGGCACAAGTATGCACCACACAAGAGCAAAGCTTGGTGCCGCGCGTGGAGGACCACGCCACCGAGCCTGAACAAAGTGTTGCTACCCTTCCCAAGATCCACTTGGAGGAGCCCTGCGCGCAAGTCAACCTTGTCGACGATCGTCATGGAAACAAATGGTACCTCGACACCGGTGCAACAAACCACATGACCGGTTGCCGTGATTTCTTCTTCGAGCTTGATCAGCACATCACTGGCACGGTCCGCTTCGGTGACGGTTCGCTGGTGAACATCGAAGGACAGGGTAACATCATCTTCTTCGGGGCCTGCGGTGAACATCGAGCTTTGACGGGTGTCTACTACATCCCTCGGCTCAGGAACAACATCATCTCCGTGGGTCAACTCGACAAGAATGGCGCAACAGTGGAGATCAATGATGGCATGCTGCGCATCTGGGATCGCAACCAAAAGGTGCTCGCAAAGATTAAGCGCAGCTGTAATCGACTCTACATCATGCGCCTCGACATCGCGCAACCACTCTGCCTCGCCACCCAACGTGATGACATTGCTTGGAGATGGTATGAGAGCTTTGGCCACATCAACTTCGACGCGCTTCGACAGCTAGCGAAGGAGATGGTTCGCGGCCTACCGACGCTTGACCATGCAGACCAATTCTGCGACACTTGTGTCCTTACCAAGCAGCGGCGGACGCCATTCCCATTGCAGGTAAAGTTCCGCACCGAGCATGCCCTCGACCTCGTCCACGGTGGCATATGCGGCCCTGTCACTCTGACGACCCCCGACGGTAAGTACTTTCTCTTGTTGGTCGCTGACTATAGCCGCTACATGTGGCTAGTACTACTAGCATCCAAGAGTGACGCACCGGCTGCAATCAAGAAGTTCCAGGCCATGGTAGAACTGGAGAGTGGCCGCAAGCTACGGATCTTGCGCACGGACTACAGTGGTGAGTTCACCTCCGTAGAGTTCGAAGACTACTGCGCATCCGCAGGCATTCAACACCACCACTCAGCACTATATTCGTCGCAGCAAAGCGGCGTTGTAGAGCGGCGCAACCAAACGATCGTGGCGATAGCGGGCAGCATACTCAAGCAGCGCGACATGCCAGCTAAGTTCTGGGGAGAAGCGGTCTCTCTTTTTGCTCAACAGAGCACCTACCAAGGCTCTTGACGGCAAAACACCATATGAGGCTTGGTACGGTAAGAAGCCGGCAGTGAGCTACCTCCCCGTGTTCGGCTGCATGGCATTCATAAAGAAGACGAAGCCGAATCAATCCAAGCTTGAAGACCGTAGCATCCCCGGCATCTTCATCGACTATGAGGCAGGCACCAAGGCATACAGGGTGTTTGACCCTGTGTCACAGCGTGTCCACATCACACGTGATGTTGTGTTCAATGAAAAGCGTGGCTGGGATTGGCGTAAGGAAGAAGACGATGATGTGCAGCGCACCAAGAACTTCGTCATCGAGTCATCAATCCTGGTGTACAATGTCCAGTCGCCGCCGATTCCAGATCATGGGGGTGCCGCGTCACCGCCACTTGTCACAACACCGCCACCTACTCCGGCTCCAGCACCGACGGTCGAGTTCGCAACGCCACTCTCCAATGCTGAAGAATAGCTTGATGCAGAACATGGCGACACTCCTATGCGTTTCCGCCGAGTGGACAATGTCCTTGGCAACGACGCGTCACTGCCTGGCATGGCCGTGCGCGAGCTTGCAGAGGCTGAGCTGCACATGGTGAGTGTGCATGAGCCAGCCACATTTACCGAAGCACAGAAGAAGACCGAGTGGCAAATGGCGATGGAAGAAGAGATTCAGGAGGTGGAGGAAAACAAGACATGGCATCTTGTCGAGCTCTCGCCTAGACAAGGTCCAATTGGACTTCGGTGGGTGTATAAGCTAAAGAAGGACCCGCCGGCAACATCCTCCGCCACAAAGCCCACCTTGTTGCTAAAGGCTATGTCCAGCGTGTCGGCATCGACTTCGATGAAGTCTTTGCACCGGTGGCTCGACTTGAGTCCGCGAGGCTCATGATCGCGATCGCGGTGTAAGCCGACTGGAAAGTCCATCACCTTGATATCAAGTCAGCCTTCCTCAACGGTGATCTCAAGGAGGAAGCCTATGTTGAGCAGCCACCCGGCTTCACCGTCAAAGGAAAGGAGCACCTTGTCTATCGGCTTGACAAAGCGCTCTACGGGTTGCGTCAAGCACCTCGTGCATGGAACATTAAGCTGGATTCTAGCTTGCTTGAGCTAGGCTTCAAGCGATGCACCTCTGAGCATGGCGTATATACCCGCGGCAACGATGACCAATGGCTTCTAGTAGGAGTCTATGTCGACGATCTCATCATCACTGGCAGCAATCCAAAAGAGATCGAGAATCTAAGGCGGAGATGAAGGCGAAGTTCAAGATGAGCGACCTTGGGTTGCTCTCCTTCTACCTTGGGATTGAAGTGAAGCAGGGGAATAGAAAAATTTCCTTATCTCAGTCTGCCTATGCTGCCAAGATCCTCACCACTACTGGAATGCAAGGTTGTAGCCCTTGAGTGGTGCCCATGGAACCACGATTCAAGCTGAGCAAGGTGAGCTCAACGCCTGCGGCAGATGCAACGCTTTACAGAAGCATTGTCGAAAGCCTGCGCTACCTCACGCACACACGGCCCGACATCAACTTTGCTGTAGGCTACGTCAGTCGCTTCATGGAGGCCCCGACGACAGAGCACTTTGCTGCAGTCAAGCGAATTCTTCATTACCTTGCAGACACTCTGTCCTACGGGCTATGCTACAAGAAAGGAGGAAGAGAAGGCGCTAAGCTTGTCGGCTACACTGACAGTGACATGGTAGGTGATGATGACATCTGAAAGAGCACCAGCGGATGCATCTTTTTCCTCGGCGGCTGCCCAATCAGCTGGTACTCACTGAAACAACAACTTGTGGTACTCTCCTCGTGTGAGGTTGAATACATCGCTACTGCCTCTGCCGCTTGCCAAGGAATTTAGCTCTCAAGATTGCTTGGAGAACTGCAAGGCAGAGAAGTTGATCCATTTGAGCTGAAGATGGACAACAAGGCAGCCATTGAATTGACCAAGAACCCTATCTTTCATGAGCACAGCAAACATATCGACACAAGGTACCACTTCATTAGGGACTGTGTTGAACAAAGCAAGGCAAAGGTGAACTACATCTGCACCAAAGATCAATTGGCTGATATCTTGACCAAGCCATTGGGAAGGATTACATTTCAGGAGCTGCGCAGCAAGATTGGGATGGCTGAAACTTAAGGTTAAAGCAGAGAAGCCAAGACTCAGGGGGTGATTGATAGATAAGTCTTAACTTCATTGGTGTTTAGCATCATTTGATGTGTCAGCAGCCCGTATGGCTGCATCATCGAGCTGTGTGGCTACTTCAGCAGCCCCTAGTAACTTTCAGCAATTCTTAGTAGTTTCTAAGAGCTTAGCTTCCTTAGTTAACAAGTCTAGCTGTAGAAGTAGCCAAATTGAGTTTGATTTAGTAGTAATTGCAGCTGTCCCGGCAGCAGTTGTATTCAGTTTTGATTTGTAGTTATAGCAGTCAAGTTGTATTCGACTTGTAACCTCTATATATATGCCCCTTTTGGCTAAAGAATGAAATTAGCCACTCCATAGAGATCTAAACCAGCTGTGTTGTTCTCCAATCCTCTCCTCTAACAAGCGTGACGGGCGGCATCCACGACGGACAGAGCTGAAGCAAGCATGGAGCCCATTCCTAGGGAGGAGCTTGTCTGGAGCACGGCGACTTCGCTCGCCGCTGTCTCCAAGGCTCGCTTAGGGTTTGGATGACCAGGCGAGCCAAACAGATGGCTGGAATGTCTAAACAAACGGCAGTGCAAAATCGTCCAGTCTAAATTGAATTGGCAATAGAAAAGAAAACCAGAAAATGTAGAAATATTGGTGTGTAGGTGATCAGTGATAAGATAATGGAGATATTTTCCAAATTGATGATGTTTTAGGGATGGCTTACATTTAGGGGTGCAAATAGATGCACCTAAGGTTACCCTTTGAACCTCTATAGTTTATAAAAGTGAATTAAGTTTTTTTAAAAAATTTCCTCGACTTTGAAAGCACTAGTCCTAATGCCTGTGCTAACGCTACAGTCTAAGAAAAAAATTACTACAACAACAACAAAGCCTTTAGTTCCATTCAAGTTGAGGTAGGCTAGAAATGAAACCCCGAAAGACGACTAAAAAAGAGCAACAAACGACAATCAAGGTTCAGACACGTGAATTGCTAGCCTCCACAAACTCCTATTCAAAGCTAACTCTTTGGCGATATCCCAATCCTTCAGATCTCTCTTCCAAAACTCTTTTCACGTCAAGTTTAGTCTACCTCTGCCTCTTTTCACACCGTTTGACCGACTTACCATCTTGCTACGAACTAGTGTCTCCTGTGGTCTTCGTTGAATATGTTCGAACCACCTCAAACGATGTTGCACAAATTTCTCCTCAATTAGTGCCATTTCTAATCTCTCGTATATCATCGTTTCAGATACGATCTCTCCACGTGTGGCCACACATCCATCTCAACATATGCATTTTGGCTACGTGTAGCTATTAGACATGACGTCTTTTTTAAGCCAACACTCTGCTCCATAAAGCATGATAGAACGAATTGCAGTTCTATATAATTTACCCTTGAATTTTTGAGACACCCTGCTATCACATAGGACTCTAGAAGCTTGACACCACTTCAACCATTCGACTTTAATTATATGAGTTACATCCTCATTAATATCCTTATCTTTTTGCAACATTGAACCCAAATAATGGAAAGTGTCTTTCTTAGTACCACCTGAACATCAAGTCTAATATCTCCCTCCTCGACTGCGATAGCACTGAAATCACACCTCATATACTCTGTTTTAGACCTATTAAGTCTAAAACCCTTTGACTCCAAAGCATGTCTCTATGATTCTAACTTCTGGTTTACCCCTATCCTGCTCTCGTCCACCGGCACCACATCATCCGCAAAGAACATACACCAAGTACTGTCCTCATATAGGTCTCGTGTGATCTCATCCATCACCAAAGTAAAAAAATAAGGGCTCAGAGCTGACCCCTGGTGCAGTCCTATATTAATTAAAAACTCATCGGTGTCTCTATCACTCGTCACAACACTTGTCACTACATCTTTGTACATATCTTTAATGAGGTTAATGTACTTTGTTGAGACTTTGTGCCTTTTCAATGCCCATCATATAACGATTCTAGGCACTTTATCATAAGCCTTCTCTAGGTCAATAAAGACCATATGCAGATCTTTCTTCTGATCTCTATATCTCTTCATCAGTTGACTTATTAAAAAAATTGCCTCCATAATGGATCTCTCGAACATGAAACCAAATTAGTTTTGAGTGACTCTCATTGATCCCCGCAGACAGTGCTCAATAACCCTCTCCTATAGCTTCATTGTGTGGCTCATTAATTTGATCCCTCGATAGTTAGTACAACTTTGCACATCTCTCTTATTCTTAAAGATCGGTACTAAATTGCTCCGCCTCCACTCGTCAGGCATCTTGTTTGATCGAAACATGAGATTGAACAACTTGATGAGCCAAACTATTGTTACATCACCAAAACATCTCCACACTTCAATGAGAATCTCATCCGGACCCAGCGACTTACCTCCTTTCATCTTTTTTAAGGCCTCTTTTAACTCAGATTACTGAATACTTCTCTCAAAGTGCCTATTTAAATCATCGGAAGAGATCCAACTCAACGGACGAGCTTCCACTATCTTCGTTCAAGAGTTTAACAAAATACTCTCTCCATCTATCCTTATCTTTTTATCATTTAATAACAGACGCTCTACTTTATTTTTAATGCATTTAACTTGGGTAAGGTCCCTAGTTTTCCTCTCTCGGCTTTTAGCTATCTTATATATGTCTTTTTCCCTTTCTTTCGTGTCTAGTCGATGGTACAAAGCATCAAACATTCGACCTCTTGCCTCACACACCGCTCGCTTTGCGGTCTTTTTTGCTATTTTATATTGCTCTATGTTGACTACGCTCCTATCAAGGTGAACTCGCTTAAAACACTCTTTCTTCTCTTTGATAGACTTTTGGACATTCTCGTTCCATCACCATGTGTCTTTGGCTTCACGTCTGGCTCCTCTAGTCACACCAAGCTCCTCTGAGGCTATTTTTCTAAAGCAAGTGGCCATCTTCAACCACATAACATTTTCATCATCTTCTGCCTGCCAAGAGGCCTCTTTGATAACTCTTTCCTTAAAAATATGTGCTGCATCTTCTTTGAGCTTCCACCACTTTGTCATTTTCACCTGGATTTGTTTTCTCCGTAGAAAGCGCAACTGAAAGTAAAAGTCCGTAACCACAAGCCTATGTCGAGGTACCACACATTCTCCTGATATCACCTTACAGTATAAGCAAACATGTCTATCTTCTCTTCTTGCTAAGATAAAATCAATCTGGCTACAGTGAAGACCACTCTGAAAGGTTACTAAATGAGAGACTCTCTTTCTAAAACAAAAGTTCACAACAAACAAATTATAGGCCAAAGCAAAGTCTAAAACCCTCTCCCTTTCTTGATTTCTACTCTCGTAGCCGAAACCACCATGCACCCTCTCAAAGCCTACGCTAGAAGAGCCAATGTACCTATTTAGGTCTCCTACTATAAAGAGCATATCAGCGATAGGCACACTGCTGACCAATGCATCCAAATCCTCCCAGAATTGCTTGTTGACACTCTCATCCAGTCCTATTTGAGAGGCATAAGCACTAATTACGTTCAGAACTAAATCTCCAATAACCAGCTTCACTAGAATAATCCTATCTCCGTGCCTTTTGATGTCCACCACGCCATCTTTAAACCTTTTGTCGATTACAATGCCTACCCCGTTTTTTGCTGTCAATGTCCCCGTGTACCAAAGCTTGAAACCAGTATCTTCTACCTCCTTTGCCTTTTCACCCTTCCATTTCGTCTCCTGAACACAAAGAATATTCACACGTCGCCTAATCATAGCATCGACTATCTCTCGAAGCTTACCCGAGAGCGACCCTACATTCTAACTATCTACCCGCAACTTACAAGGCTCGACTAGCTTCCTTACCCTTCGCATCCGCCGAGTCAAATGCGAAGACCCTTGCTCATTTTCCACTACATCCGGACGACGGCGTAGCACACCACTAAGGATGCAACGACCCGATCTTAGCACACTTTTCACCGCATCCAGATCACGATACGGCGCACCGCTAAGGATGTGGTGACCCGGTCTTTGCTCATTTTTCACCATACCTGGGTTCCGGCATAGCGCATCGCTAAGAGGGTTACGCCCCAACGAAAAACTTTGAGGTTTCATTTCCATGGGAATAGCTAAGATAATTTTTGACTCGCCACGCCTAACACAACCCACTAAATTATCCGGGCTTGATACCGGCTATGTCGTGGCAACATAGGTGAAACCTCCGCCCATGTTAAGAAGCGTAGGCAGAGTACCCTCCTCCTTTATCCGGGCTTGGGACCGGCTAAGAAAAAAATTAACTTAAGAAAAAAGTATTTACTCAAAATAATAATATTTATATATTTAATCATTATAAAATATAAAATACAGTTTAAGTTCGAATAAGATTTGCAATTTGGAGATGGAAGAAAAAAATAAAGCATGAAGCATACAACTGATCATTCATGTTTGATTACAAGCATCAAAGTATAATGCTGGTTACACCCTTTGAAATCATCTGGCAAGATTGTTTTTCTCTTGCAACACCAAAATCAGAAACACCGGTTGTGGCTGAACATCCGAAGGAAATGGGAGGCTTGGAAGTGAAGATGAGTGCAAGCTAGATACAGATTCCAATGCCAGTACAAGATTGAAGGCTTGGAAAGGATACTCATATTCCATCTAAATTCGCAGTCCTGATCAGATAGGCTAGCAACTACTTCTGTGCGAACTCTATCAAGAGTATGCCTGCTTTATATCTAGTGTCTCTAAAAAATCAATGTGCTCGGTATTCATCAATGACCTGAATGTTCAGTCATTGAATGTACTCAAATTTCCCCCTAAGTTCAACTGCCTGGTGGCATACATATGCAGCAAATGGTCCCTAGCTTCCCAAGAAATGAACTTAGAGAAACAAAAATAATAGCATGAGAAAGTAGCAGTATCACAATATTTATTTAATATTCCTAAATATCCAGTTAAATTTACTGCCAGGACCTATTTTGATCGATGTAAAAATATTTATTCTCAGAGTTTATGCCTTTCAGTGTTGTACAGAAAACCAACACATTATTCCTTACTATTGCTCACAGCATGCTAAAGGTGCATTAGTTTAACTAATTTGCCATATACAGCACATTGAGTTCAACAATAAACGACTGAGATCTCAAAACTAATTTGCCATATATAGCAGAATTTGGACTTTTTGAACAAGCAAGGTTTTGAAGGATCTCAATGTTTGATATTGGAAAAGCAGGTAAGAAACGGGGTAGGTATTTGGCGTACCTCTCCGGTCTCAGCTTGTGGAGGGTGAGGACGGAACAACGGCGCCGTCTCGAGGCTGGGTGGCGGCTCGACTTCTGCCGGGGCGGCCACAGACGGCGGCAGCGCTGGGTGGACGGAGGAGGCGGCGCCGCGGCAGAGGAAAGGGGGAGAGGAGGGCGGAGGCGGTCGAGGACGGAGGAGGCAGGGCCGCTGCGGCGCCGGGAGGAGGGCGGGGGGCGGCGGCGACGGGAGTAGCCGCAACGGTGCGCCGAACTGAGCGAGAATGCTTCGTTCCTTTTTTTAATCGAGAATCGCAATTTGGCTCGAAACGAGAACGGAATAGAATGATGGGCAGTTGGGCTGAACTGTGTTTGAGCCTAGGTGCAGGCCACAAGGCTTAAACTAGGTACAACGTTCGATCCGCGTAGCCCGTTAGGTTCGATCAAAACGGGTGAGCCGCATAAGCCAGTTTAGGTGGGTTTCGTTGGCTTATAGTTTTTTTTTTTTCGATTTATACTTACAGTATAATTTTTTTTTTATAAATCGAGATAAAAACCCCTGCAAAAACTCTCCTAAACGAGTCCTCCTAACAGCTCACCAACTGAGTGATCTGGCATTAACAAGCAGATGGCCAATGGAACTAGCTCAAGAAATAACTTGCAGAGTCCAGACAAGAAGGAAGGAAACAGAGCAGCAGGGAGCGCAGTATCACGAGCTAGCTTCTCTTCCTCACCGCGTCAGAGCTTTTCTCGTCCAACAGCATCTCGAGGCAGCGGCACTCGTGGCTGCAGAAGGCCATCTCCCCCCTGCAATAAGATCATAGGCATTGCCACCGTGATTGTCAGATTCATACCTATCAAGCGGTGCACCAACGAAAGCAAATGCAAATAAAGCATCTGTTACTAGTATATTTTTGACTGAACCTTCTCTGACGTCAGGTGCTCCCTTCATTCATAAATATGTATTTATGAGTTTAATCAATGTTAAACTACTTTAATTTTGACTATTAATAAAAGAAAATTAATAATATTTTATCATATATAAATTATATTACTATGTTCTTTATAAAACAGAATTTTATAAAATGTAACTATTTATATTAAAAATTATTCAAATTTGTAAATATTATTAGTCACTTTTGATAGAATTTGATTTTGACTAAACCCAAAAATGCTTATATTTATAGACGAAGAAAGTAGATTAGAACATTAGAAATGCATTTTTCATGCTTTTCTTCTTGGTGCAAATTAATTGAGAAACTCTTCCCCGACCACTGAACATTATGTGCTTTTGTTGTGATATACTCAAGAGAGAATTTTTTATTTGGTCTTTAAAAAAGTCACTACTTCCTTTTTTTTTTTTACTCTTTTCCGATTTGAACTTTCCTACATGGACTAAAATTCTTTTTTGATTTTTTATTTGGTCCTTCTGCCAGTTTTAACTCTGTAACAGTGTTAAGTGAGCATAAAATAACCATTTTACCTTGCTTTTGTATTTGTTTCATTTTGAGCATTATTTTTTTTTATGATTTGATAATATGATAATTATAAACTTTGCTATGCAATACTCTATACACATATATTTTAAACAATTTTTGTACAATTATCATATTATCAAACAATGAAAAAAGTAGAAAATGCTGAAAATAAAATAAATATAATGCCTTAGGGGTAAAATCCATCATTTCATCTCTCACTTAACACTGTTTCGAGACGAAATTGATGGGAGAGCCAAATAATAAATAAAAAATCAATTTTAAGCTATATAAGAAAATTAAAATAAAAAAAGGTCAAGAAGAAAAATTGTAGCTTTTTAAGATCAAATAAAAAGTTATCTCTATACTCATTCAACCATTTTGTTCAGAATGGCTGAATAAAAAAGAGAGAGAGAGAGAGGCTTGCACTCACTCACCTGTACATGAAGATGTCCTTCCCCTGGCCAAGCTCCTTGCTGCAGCCGTGGCACCACCTCAAGAACTCGCCGTGACCGCCTCGGACCGGTATCCCGCCGACATGGCCGTCGAGTACGTGCGCGGTCCGTGGGTCCAGTTCACGGGCGATGACGACGCGGGTGCAGTAGTCCTCCGACGCCTCCATCTCGCCTGGCGCCAGGCTCCGGCGATCGAAGCGCTGCCTCACGGGTTCGTTCGTGTTCCACCAGCAGCTGCTGACGTCGACATCCCTGGACGACGCCGCCAGCGAGGGCGAGCACGACGGCCGGACCCGGAGCGAGTGCCTACCGGTCAGGAGAGTCGTTGCTGCTGCGGCGGCGGTGGGCTCTCCGTTCAACGCGCCGGCGAGGCCGAGCCTTGCGTCCCAGGGTCGGCGGCTGTTTCCCCTCCCACCACCATGGGATATCGGAACCACCGTTCCGCCGCTGAGCGAGGGGCACGCAGACGGGTACGACGACGTGGTGGGGCTGCCCGCTTGGCGGATCGAGGTGGGGCTCCTCGTGACAGCCTCCAACGCGCGCTCCGGCGCGGCCACCTCGTCGGCGGCGCTGGTGACCAGGAAAAACTTGGATGGCGCGAGGAGGCGCGGCGACGGAACGGGCGTCTCCGCGTGACAGACGCGATCGAACAAGGTGATCTTGCCCTGCTTGGTGACTCCGCCGCCTGGATTGTTAATAGCCGACATCTCCAGTTCTTGAACCAAAAAGAAATCCAGAGAGGGAGAGAAATCACAGTAAACAAACAGATATATATCTTGATCGGACGCCGCCACCAGCGAGGGCGTGCACGACGTCCAGTTCTTGAACAAAAAAAGAAATCCAAAGAGGGAGAGAACAGAGCTGGCAGAACAGAGCAGAGTATCCGTGCAGACACACTCACACCGTAGAGTGCGCAGCCATGGAGTGGAGTGGTGAGCATGCAAAGCAAGACAGGAAAACGCTGTGTGGGATGTGTTGAAATTGATCTCCACCTATTTTAATTAACAGTTTTAATAGACTTTTGACCTAATTGCGCTTTGATCGGAGACGCCCAACCTATTATGATTGATAGGCCCCTGTCGTCAACGTCACAATAAATAGAGGTAGGCCGGTCGGAACTCATAACCTAGGTTCATTCGTACCATCGCACCCCACCGATATCTCTAAACTCGATCTGTGAGGAGACGCTGTGCCGACAGGAAGCACCACCGCCGTCACCACCACGACGACCGCCGTCACCGGGAGATCGACGACGTCGCCGTGACTTCTACGCCACTGCCCTCTCCACCGACCGACGCTGCCCTAGCGCAGAGGACCACATCGACAAAGGGCAGATGGCCAGATCATCTTCCTCGACTCCGACAACCGGATCCGAAGGTATTGACCATCTTCGAACCACAGATCTATCACCGATACAGAAACTCTCGGATCTACACTTCTAGACCCAGAGAAAAGATCACAACATTGGTATTAGAGCCAGGTTTAGAAGTGGATCCCGACGAGTATGGATAAACTCGCCGAAACCCCACCCGCGAGCAAAGATTCGAAAAGAAAAATTGTAGCCATCGGCAACACTGTGGCCTTTGGGCTTCACGAAAGAACCGAAAAAGAAAAAAAAGAAAATAAAACAGCAGCCGCAAAAGAGAGAAAAAAAAACGACGGAACAGGCGCGAGGCCCCACGCGCCGC
>BCLH01000345.1:0-21666 GCA_001602315.1 Zoysia pacifica | reverse complement strand
GCCAGCCTTCAGAAAACTCGCGAAACCAGTTGAGAGAAAAGAGAAAATAAATTAGGGTTAGGGTTGGAAGGAGTTCCACCTTTTTTATACCTCCAAAAAAGAGCGCATCCGTCAGATCTAGATCTAACGGTCTAGATCGCGCGACGACTAAATAGGCCAGATTTGGCCCAAGAGAGAGAGTGAAATTTCGGTCCAAGCCCAGATTGGTTTGCACGAATTGCAAAAGACCAATGGGCCAGGCCGAATTTCAATTTCAGCCAAAAAGAAAAGTTTTTCTATTTCTTTTTCAGAGGCATTTTTAATTGATTAACTAGATAATTTTTTTGCTAATTAAATATGTTAAAATTTGAACCAACGGGATAATTTTGACAGAACAGAAAAATAAAGTAATTGCTTCTGAAAATTAAAGAAATTTTGTTTTCCACTGCGTACTTAAAGAAATTATTTTCATTATTAAATTCGAACCAACGGGAGAATTTAATTTTGGAAAAATAGTAATAAATTTTAGATAATTATGATATTATTATTTTCTGACCAACGTTGATAATAACAGTATTATAATTTTTGTAATTGACATTTTATGCATTATTTCTATTTCTGCCCAACGGTAATGTAGATTTAATGTATAATATAAAATTGTGTGTCATATTTTTTTACCAACGTTGAAAATAAGACATATAATTTTACTGTTTTTTATGTTCTCACTTTATTTGTTTTATTTACAGGCGGATACAACTTAATGAGTTGTATCAAAGAGATACCCACTCTCAAAGGTGACAACTATGGAGAGTGGAAGAAAAAGATAGACCTAGCGTTTATCTTGGCTGAGGTGGACTAGGTTCTGACCACAGCATGTCTCACTGAGCCTGAAGAGCCAGTGAGGAAAGAAAATAAGGCTGAGGCTGCTTGGCAGACCAGACAGAGGGACTATGCTCCCTTAAAGATGTCCTATGACCTTGAGCACAGGAAATGGACCACAACCAATAAGAAGTATATGGCTGTGATAAAGAACACGATTGAGCCTGCAATTATGGGTTCAATCGTAAAGTGTGACACCGTCACAGAGTACCTTAAAAGAATAAAGAGTCAGTTTACTGGCTCTTCAAAGACATACGCCACACAAGTTATTAAACAACTTGTGAATGAAAGGTACTCTGGTGGTAACGGTGGCATTAGAGAGCATATACTGAGAATGAGCAATATGGCATTGAAGCTCAAACCAATGGATCTGGGTCTCAAGGATGCACTCCTTATTCATCTGATTTTTACTTCTTTGCCAAAAGAGTTTGACACATTTATTGTCAACTACAATATGCAACCCGAGTATCGAGACTTAGAAAAGTGCATAGCAATGTGTGTGCAAGAGGAGGACAGAATTAGAGCTTCACATGGTGGTTCTATCAACTATGTGAAGGATAATAAAAGAAAAAACTTCAATAGCTACTCCTCAAAGAACAAAAGAAAAGCTCCTGTCCATCAGCCTCAACAGAATAAATTTGCAGTGAACAAAGATCAGTGCCTTCACTGCAAGAAGACGAGACACTACAAGAAGGATTGTCTCTCATATCTAAAGATGATCATGGCAAAGAAAGGTGAGAACATTATTACCTTTATAAATGAATCCTTATATGTGCAATATTCAAAATCTACTTGGTGGATTGACTCTGGAGCAACTGTTCATGTTGCTAATTCATTGCAGGGATTCCGTTCGACGAGGACTACGCAAAGAAGAGAAAGATGCATTAAAGTTGCAAACGGAGTCCAAGCTGAAGTTGAAGCCGTTGGCGATCTTTCATTAGAGCTAGCTAATGGCTTTATTCTTATACTTAGAGATGTTCTCTATGTACCCTCTCTACAGAGGAATTTGATTAGTGTTTCATGTTTGGATAATGATGGTTATGATTGTCATTTTAGAAATGGCAAGTGTGAAATAATGCTTAATAAAGAATGTGTTGGTCTTGCCATCTTACAAAATGAGTTTTATTTGCTATCATTACATGATGATGTGAATGTCGTATGCGATAATGATAACGTTGCATGCGAGATAAAAGAATCCTCGTCCATGAATGAAAATAGAAATCGAAAAAGAACTCTAGATGAGTCGTCGAAATTATGGCACTGTCGTTTAGGCCATATTTTGAGGGAGAGAATAGAAAGACTAGTTAAAAATGATATTTTTCCTCCACTAGAGTTCTCAGACTTAGAACAATGTCGAGATTGCATTAAAGAAAAATATGTAAAGTAAATAAAGAAAGATGCAAAAAAAGCATAGGAGTTTTACAAATTATTCACACGGATATTTGTGGTCCCTTTTCTGTGAAGAGTATAGATGGTTATGACTCGTTCATAACATTTACAGATGATTATTCCCGATATGGATACATTTATCCAATCAAAGAAAGAAATGAAGCTTTGGATAAATTTAAAATATTTAAGGCTGAAGTTGAAAACCAACACGATTTAAAAATAAAGATAGTCCGATCTGATCGGGGGGGGGGGGAGTACTACGGTCGGTATACCCCGTATGAACAAGTTCCTGGACCTTTTGCAAGGTTTCTACAGGAAAATGGAATAGTGGTCCAGTATTCTACACCGGGCGAACCTTAGCAAAATGGAGTAGCTGAAAGACGCAACCGTACCCTGATAGATATGGTGCGAAGCATGATAAGCTATTCCACACTGCCATTGAGTTTGTAGATGGAGGCGTTAAAAACTGCCATTCATATTCTCAACAGAGTACCAAGTAAGTCGGTGTCAAAAATACCGTACGAATTGTGGACAGGTAGAGTTCCCTCGTTAAACCACTTACGAGTGTGGGGGAGCCCAGCTGAGGTTAAAGTATTTAACCCAAACATTGGGAAGCTTGATCCCAAAACAGTAAGTTGCCAATTTATTGGTTACCCAGAAAAGTCAAAAAGTTATCGTTTCTACTGTCCAGACAGACATACAAAGTTTGTAGAAACGAGACACGCTGTTTTCTTAGAGGATGAGATGATGAGGGGGAGCATGATAGCTCGAAAGATTGACCTTGAAGAGAAACGGGTGTTTGCGCCCACTCCGATGATTCAAGAGCCATTCTTTATACTACCTGTTGTTGTTGCACCGACAGTGCGAGATACTGTGGTGCAAGCACCTGTTACTGTTCCTCCTGTGGCAACAATAAATGAAAATGAGGAACCTGTTCCTCAGGATCCAATAGAACCTATTGTCACAGATGAGGGGGAGCAAAAACAGCCACAAACAGAAAATGTATAGAATGAAGAGGCCTCGAAGAGGTCTCAAAGAATAAGAAGATCAGCTATTTCTGATGACTATGAAGTTTATCAGACAGAAGAATTTCAAATGGAGGATGATCTCACCTCATTTGAAGAAGCTATGTGAAGTGAAAACTTTTCAAAATGGTTTGAGGCCATAGAAGAAGAAATAAAGTCCATAAAGGCTAATAAAGTTTGGGATTTGGAAGTAATTCTTAAAGAAGCCAAAACAGTATACTGTAAATAGGTCTACGAGACAAAACTCGACTCCCAAGAGAACGTAGAAAGATATAAAGAACGACTCGTGGCAAAAGGCTTTACTCAAAGAGAAGGGATTAATTACAATGAGACTTTTTCTCTGGTCTCATGTAAAGATTCTTTCAGAATCATAATGACATTAGTGGCTCATTATGATTTAAAGTTACATCAGATGGATGTAAAGACAACATTTCTAAATGAGGATTTGGAGGAAAATGTTTATATAGCACAACCGAAAGGTTTTGTTATGGAAGGAAGTGAAAAATTGGGATGTCGTCTAAAGAAATATATTTATGAGTTAAAGCAAGCTTCAAGACAATGGTACTTGAAGTTTGACAGCACGATAAAGAAATTTGAGTTTAAAAAAATATAGAGGACAACTGTGTATATTCAAAGTTTAAAGATGGGAAGTTTATCTTTCTAATTCTATATGTGGATGATATCCTACTAGCTAGCAGTGATGTCAGTCTACTACTAGAGACAAAGAAGATTTTGTTCTCTAACTTTGATATGAAAGATCTTGGTAAAGCTTCATTCGTTCTGGGAATCAAAATTCACCGTGATAGAAACAAAGGGGTATTGAGACTGTCACAAAAAAGGCATACATAGAGAATGTTTAAAGAAATATGGTATGCATAAATGTAGTCCATCACCTGCACCTATAGTCAAGGACGACAGATATGGGGATTTTCAATGCCCAAGGAACCAATATGAGATCGATCAAATGAAAGCGGTTCCATATGCTTCAGCTGTCAGAAGTTTACAGTATACTCAAGTATGTACACGCCCTGACTTAGCATTTGTTACCGGGTTACTTGACAGATTCCAGAGCAATCCTAGAATACAACATTGGAAATTGATAAAAAAATCTTGCGCTATTTGCAAGGAACAAAAGGCCTCATGATGACATACAGAAAATCAGATTCACTCCATATAGTGAGGTACATAGATTCTGATTATGCGGGAGATGATAGAAAGTCTATATCCGGATATGTGTTTACTCTCGCTGGAGAAGCTATTTCGTGAAAAAGCTCAAAGCAAACCGTCACTACATCGTCCACAATGTATGCCGAGTTTGTTGCATGTTATGAGGCTACGGGGCAGGTGAACTGCCTTAAGAAGTTCATACCCGATTTAAAAGTGGTTGACGACATCTATAGACCACTTAAGTTATACTGCGATAACGAACCCGCAGTAACGTATGCACACAACAATAAGTCAAGTGGTGCTGCCAAACACATTAACATAAAGTACTATGTTGTGAAAGATAAAGTTCAGAATCAAATCATAAGTCTTGAGCATATAAGCACTGCAAAGATGCTAGCGGATCCGCTTACAAAAAGCTTACCACCCAAAGTATTTATTGAACATGTTGCCGGCATGGGTTTAAGGGAAAGCCTGTGATTCCTGAACTAAAAGATGGCCCAAAATATATAGTAACTATTTCAGAACAAAAAAATATATTGTATCTGTTAAGTCTATCGGCGATTGATCGTGATGATGAGGCAGTTCTATGTATTAATCTGTAATAGAATGAGTGAAGTTAAAAGTAATAAAGATAAAAGTAAAAAGTGAGATCAAAGGGGAGAATGTTAGAAATTGATCTCTACCTATTTTGACTCAACGGCCTTAATGGACCCTTGACCTAATCGCGCCCTAATCGAAGGCGCCCATCCCATTATGGCTGGTGGGTCTCTGTCGCCAGCGTCACAATAAATAGAGATGGGGGGTCGGCCGGAACTCATAACTTAGGTTCATCCGTACCGCCGCACCCCACCGATATCTTTAAACCCGATCTGTGAGGGGGCGCTGTGCCGACGGGAAGCACCACCGCTGTCACCGCCACGACGACCGCTGTCACCGGAAGATCGACGACGTCGCCGTGACTTCTACGCCACTGCGCTCTCCACCGACCGACGCTGCCCTAACGCAGAGGAACGTATCGAAAAAAGGTAATCTTCTCGACTCCGGCGACCGGATCCAAAGGTATTGACCACCTTCGAACCACAGATCTCTTACCGACACAAAAACTCTCAGATCTATACTCTTAAACCCAGAGAAAAGATCAACAGAGAAAAGATCAACAGGATGTGCAGAAGCTTGGAGCTGGAGGCTGGAGCAGATCATGGAGTCGTGCCTGTTAAATAGAGTACATGCATGCAGTTCAGCTTCCTCTTTTCAGAGGAGAGAGACGGAGAAGCGGACGAGACGAGCCAAGCCGATTTCTGCTCTTGCATCGCACGTCGAGACTCGAGAGCAGCTGCAATCATGCGCCACAGAGAAAGCAGCAGTATCTTAACATCAAACACTGGCTGGTGTCGACATACGTGCACGCGGGTCCGGACCGGGCCACCTGCCAGGCATGCGATGCCACTGTTTAGGGTGCATTTGGTTCGCTGGATAAAGCTGGATGGGAGATGGCGGCTAAGTTTTTTAAGGTGTTTTGATCCGTGGGCGAGGGCGGACCGGCGGTCAACTCAGAGAATATTTTTTTAATATGCTGGATAAGCTCATCCTTCAAAATTGACCGGAGCCATCTACTTTTACTAATCTTGATTGTTAGTACATAATTAGCAATTATTAAGTATATTTTATAGCTAATTAGCAATGAGGATGACATAAATAAGGTTTATAACCATTATTGATTAATTTAATAAGTTAATTAACATTAATTAGTGATATTATTTTGTTTTTAACTAACAATTAGCACTATAATATTAATAATTATAATAAGCTATGCTTAAGAATTACTATTTTACATAACTAACTATTGATATTTGAAAATAAACATTTAATTTAGTTAATAATTATCTTCGTCATTCACACATCATCCATCTAACCAAACAAAAAATTTGACCGCTCCATTCACCCAACCAAACATGCAGGGTGGATGAACGCATCCACAAAAATATGGGCTATAATCTTCCATCCAACTTAGTCCATCAACCAAACCAAACACACCCTAAGTATAGCAAATCGGAGCTGCACAACACTCACATGGCGTTTGAGAGACATAAAAATATTGTAACTAATCTGGATTTAAGGTACACTACAGGACAAAATGAATGTCCAGTTTTAAGTTGAATGAAATTTTGTGTGCATCCATAATACTCATGCAACTACATATGGTGTTTTTTTAAAAAAAAATTAGCACCTATAAGTATGGTTTTTGACTTTTAGGGGAGTAAACTAGTGATCATAAGGTTAGCCTCAACTATCTAAGCTAGTTTAAGAAAAAGAACAAAGTGTTCAAAATCCTCTTCACTTTTGAAAAACTAGTTTATTTTTAAATTAAAAAGGTTT
The DNA here is from genome assembly GCA_001602315.1 of Zoysia pacifica. Lineage (NCBI taxonomy): Eukaryota > Viridiplantae > Streptophyta > Magnoliopsida > Poales > Poaceae > Zoysia > Zoysia pacifica. The sequence continues at coordinate 14,851 of BCLH01000345.1, read as the reverse complement.
CACTGTACCACGATACACAATCGCCGACTTATGTCTCACCTATTTACACACCTAATGTTTTTTCTTGAAATTTTCAAGTTTATACTTTTACATCATTTTCACCGGGTATGCACACTATCAAACCAGGAGAAGAGAGATATAGATGTACTAAAAAGTGAAAATCTATAGTATTAATAAGCAAGAATGGTATGTATTTTTTTGGCAAAATTTGCTGCAAGTATACTTTGCTGTCCTTTGCTATTTCACACCAAACTTTTGATAATTGGCTATACACCATTATAAAATTTTGATTCTTTGCTAAAACACACCGCAAGCAATATAATAGCACATCATGACACTTCACGTGAGAGAGTGATAATAAAAAGACTATTTTACCTCTTAGGCATCCAACAGCAATTTGAAAGCAAATTTAACATGTTTTATGAATCAAACAAATATAATTATCCTTAAATGTCAAAAGCATGCATTGCCCACTCCATGTTTCACCTTCACCGGTGCGAGAGGCTTAGCTTTTCGTGGCGGGCGGCATGTCTGACGATCCGGCAGTGACCAGCACAACAACAGTTGGCGGCAGCAGATTTCAGGAGCGACGGCGGCAGCGCAAGTGGCTTGGCTTCAACGGCAGGCAGCATGACGTGTAGCAATGGTGGGCAGCGATCGGTGCGGCAGTGGGCGGCATGAGGCGACAGCAGGCAGCACGAACAGGGGCAGATGAACAGTATGTTTGCTACAGTACCATTTTAGAATAGTACTTGCTTCGTCGTTAGTTGGCCTGTTAGTTTATGACCATAGCACATCGAGTATTTTTTACTGCGCAGATGCTACAGTAAACCTCAGGGGTATCTTTGTCATTTTAGAAAGTTTCTCTCTCTGAAATATAAAGATATATTATTATATTGCTTGTGGTGTGTTTTGGTAAATAATCAAAATTTTATAATGGTATGTAGCCAATTGTCAAAAGTTTGGTGTGAAACAGCATATGCAGCAAAGTTTAATGTCCTACAGCAAATTTTGTCTACTTTTTTTTTATAAAAAAAACTAGAGATATTTAGAAAGATAAGTAATACGGACGGAAGAAGTAAGAATGATAGGTCTTTAACTGTGCATCGGAGAGTACTTGTTGCAACATCGCTATCTATCTACAAACATATAAAAAATATACATATTGTAGTCATTACCATGATAACATGTACTCTCTTTTTTCATAAATTATTATCACTGTTAATTTTTAACATCAATTTTGACTATTTATTTTATTTAAAAAATTAATTCAAATATAAAATATGATAAGTTGTTATTCAAATAATAACTTTAATAATAAACTAAATTATAACAAACTATGATATTATTATATTTTTAATAAGAAGAATAGTCAAGTTCATTTTAGAAGCTAAAATGGTGACATTAATTTAGAAATAGAGCGAGTAACTTTCGCTCAAAAATAAACTAAACATATTGTTCTAGTATCATTAATCAAAACGAGAATGAGTAGTACTTTGTACGGCGCTGAGATCGTGTCTGGGGGCTGGCTGGCAGCAGGGCTGCAAGTATGCAACCAAGGAGTCTGATCGGCCATGCATGCCATGCGTGGCGTGTCCGTGAGAGAGGCGCGCAATGCATGCATGCATGGTAAAGCTGGCTAAGCTGCTTGATGCATGCATGGCGCGCGGCGGGCTGAAGCTACCTGTGCCTATCGCTTCGTTCTGCTGGATTCATGCTGTACAAATTGCGACGAAGCATTTGGTCTCCCTCCGTTTTTTATCATTATCTTATTTAAAATTTTATGAAAATATTATTTATTTTATTATAAAATAATTTATTATTAAAAAGAATGATGAAAAGTTAGATTTCAAAAACTCAAACACTTAAGACGGAGGGAGTATATAATAGCCCCCGGCAGTTCTTTAATGTTCCAGTCCCGGATGGGTTGCGGATTTAAAAATTGATCTGATTGGATTTTGAATTACTAGCAGTAGATCATCAGCTGTCAATTGGCCAACCCAGACTCCAGCGCACACTAAATGATGCCAGTCCCCATAATTCGACCAGCATTCGACTCAATTACTGTAGTATTTGTCTTCAGTTCAGCAGTGAGATTTGCGGCAAGCATGAAGAAATGCATAATCCTACTGTTTTGTTGTGCAACCCAAAAATATCCCAGTGTTTATGTAAAAATATTAATTTTCAGATTACTGCAGTCTCGTTGAGCTACTATGGAGTATTCTTCTCATTGCTCTGTTCTTCAGTGTGCGTAAGGTTGTAGTACGTGTGTTGTGTGCTTACGCGTAGTCAAGCTGCGTCGAGAACAGAAATGATCAGGAATATGTTTGAGGGACTATCATGCAATGCTGGACCAAGGTCACTGCTTGATCGGATCAAATAGTGCGTGCAGCAGTAGTTGGCGTGCCTGAATAGCTTATAGAGCTGCTCAATGGGTCCTCTCTGCTCCTTGCGGGCGATCTAGGAAGAGATCAATGTGATAGATGTAGTGTAGGGTCCCCTGTTCTAAACTTCTACTAGGAGATACCGCGCATCTGAAAGATGGATATATAGGCGATTTCATTTTCTTCCTAAGGTCCTTCGATCAACTTTACCTCCAGTAACACGTTAATTATTCACCCAACTTGGGGTGAAAATTAATCACCATTAGATTACTCTCCAAAACTTTTTAATTCAAAAAAACTAATTTTTAAAAAATGGTGGGGTTTTTGAAAATTTAGTTCATTTTTTCTTAACTAAATTGGTTCTGAGTTTACGCCTATTTACACCCCTACGCCCAACTAAAGAATGGGTAAATCAAGTCTCACTGCTTTGAGGGATGGCGATGAAAGGATTAGCATGAACTGCTCGTACCAACTTGACCTTTTTCGATCCTCTACTAATGACATGGTGACCACCCGGTTGATCTAATCAGCAATATTGACGAAGGGAAAGCTCACGCCATGCATGCCTCTGATCCTCTCATCATTTGATGTCGAACCCTGACTGTTATAATTGGAGGTCACTTTCGTCCGTGGCGTGAAATTGCTGCTAAGCGTATCTCTGACAAACGATGCTTTGCAGTTCAAGAAGAGCGGCCACATCATGCATACATATCATCCCCTACCCTTATACCGAGTCCGGTGCTCATCTTTAGAACGACGATGAATGCAACTGGACTAGTAGATAGACTAATCATAATCAGTTCACCTCTCGTTCAATGTTTGGATGCAAACATGTCACCTTGATGGACAACTGCACTTACGTCTGACAGCCGCTAAACAAAGTTATCGGCAGGTCAGGTGTCACTTAATTAGCCAGGTATGTTCGTGTTTGTATTTTGTTTCGATCTGAAAAGAAGCTTGTCTTGGCTAACTAGTACAACCTCAGTTCTAAAATATAAGCATTTTTAAGTTTGAACAAGGTCAAAATCTTTTAACTTTAATATAAAAATATAATTTTTATGAAAGTTTATTTAATGATGAATTCAAAAATATAATTTTTTGTGATAAAATATTGTTAATTATATATTATTAGTGATTAAAGTGACAAAAGTTTGACTTTGATTAAATTTAAAAATGCTTATACTATTTTAGAACGGAAGGAGTAGTAATTAACAGCCATTAGCTTTGTATAACGGTGACAACAAGCTAGTGGCTGTGGGACAAGTACCAGTGGTTCGTTTGAAGACATCCTTGGCTGCAATGTAGGTTGGTTAACTGAGACCGTGCAACGACCAAAGTCCAAGCTAATAATTGGTGCTTGGCGCCATGGAAAGTACTTTGTGTGTAGAACAACTTGCATGCCCAGATTCTGGATCAGCACGAATTTTTGGAGAAGCCTTGTGTTGACACCCAAACAATCAGAGCCACTACACATTGTCACAGTATCCGGTAGGTCCTCTCAGGTTAGCGCACTTAGCCCATCGGAGTATCCGGCATCACATCAGAGTGTCCGACAAGCCGTGTCGGGTTAGTGCATGTAACCCACTTCGGTCACCGGAGTATTCGGTATTTTACTGGACACTTCAGTAGTGTCAATTTAGAAAGATTTTCAGCAGATTGATTCTAATTTCTTTTCTATCTTAACTTGAGAGATCAGTTGCTCCACGAGATAAGACCATCCCACCTCTATAAAACAGAAGCTCATGGCCGATTGAAGGTTATCCCAATCCAACCTATCATTTAACTTTATATTTTTGTTTTTCTGCTAACTCTAATCTCTTTACTCGACCCTCATGCTGTTCTTCTTTCATTCCGACGATGACCGAAGGCGATCCGACTAGCTTGATCGAGCCCGGATCACTCCTAAGACAATCCTCCTTCGACGGAGTCCCTCCCGAAGCGGGGTTATCTAGGTGCTGTCCGAACCCGGCATTGAAGAAGCGCCGACATTCTCGAATACGGACATGTGAGTGGTGTGTTGGCCCGGACCTAATTTCGGTGTCAACACATTTTTTTACGACTCCGCTGAGGAACGAGTGATTCCGATTGCACAAACCGAATCATTATTGTCCACCATGAACTTCGAGATCTCCACGACGAACATCATACTATCTTTAGAGGAGTTGCTTCAGGAGGCACACAAGGCGTTCCTATAGCGTCAGAAGACCTCCAAAGAGGCGCGCAAGGCACGGGAAGAGCGGGAGCTGCAGGAGCGCAAGGCACGGGAAGAGCGGGAGCTGCAGGAGTACTTGACGTGTTTCAAGAAGAACCGTCAAGGTGTGATTACTCAAGTGAAGGAGCCTGTTCTTTCGATCGTCGTCGATGACGCGGCCATGAGAGCTGTCAACGTGAGCACATTTTCACACCCTCTCGTTACTTTTGAAAACCTTTCGTATTACTTTACCGATATGAAAAAGGTCTTTACCAACGATATGCAATACATGATTCAAGAAAACTTGTCTAAGTCTAAAAATATTATTATTGCATCATCTTCTCATGTTGAGCATGTAGATTCTACTACTAGTGCATCGGCGCCTACTACGTCTAGTGTAGAATAACCTTCGTATGGCATTCCGTTGAACTTGTTTAGTGGACAAACTAGTTTTTCTTCTTATGCGCAAACTAATGCTTTAGTAGTGTCTTCCGCTAGCGTAGAGCCAATCACTAGCATTTCCAATCCGGCCACGAGCCGATTGAGTGCATTGGCTAATTTTATTTCTCCTTACCGTACCGTCGCATATAGCATACGGCCTATCCCACCAAGCGGTACGGGTATCCCTCATAGCCCTATTTTTAATGAGCTATTTAGCGCCATAAAAATAAGCATACACCCTCCATCACCGAGCGTATCTACTAGGCCACCCATTACCAACATAAAGGAGTTTATGACACGCATTAAGGAGGACTTGAGAAAATAATTTTACGAAATGCTAGGGGTAGACCTTAAGGGAAGAGACCGAATTTATCAAAAATCATACCCCACGTATTTTGATTCGGTCCCATATCTCATTGGATGGCGTTCTCTACTTCGTCAAATTCATTGACGAAGATAGCAAAATCACTTGAGAATATGTTAGCCAATATGTAGCACAACTAGGAGAAGCAGGTTTTAGTGAAGCTTTAAATATGTGATTGTTTTTTTATCACTAACTGGCACTGCTTTCTCATAGTTCTCATCATTGTCCACGGGTTTCATTTACACATGAGAATCTTTAGAGCGTAAATTTCAGGATTATTTTTATTTCGAGGACATCAGTTAGGTAAGGAAAAGATGAACCCATCGTTGATTATCTTTGACGGTTTAGAGATGTTAAGAATCGATTCTTTAATTTAACAATTTCTAAAAATGACTTAGCTGATTTGGCTTTTAGTGGTTTACGGTCACACCTTAGAGAGAAGTTGAAGGGGCATGACTTTCTTACGCTTACTCACCTCCAACAAAGGGCTTTAGCTCAAGAAAGCCAAAGCAAAGAAATAAAACATGATTACAAGACCTGTCACACCATGCATGTCATGGAGTATGATTCCAATAGCTCCGATGATGATTTCAATGACATTTTGGCTGCCGAGTTCGTTTGACCATCTAAGGCCAAATCGTTTGCTTGTGATTCGCTCAAACTGGTTCATAAGAATCGAAAAGACGATATGAAATACACCTTTGATGTAGCTAAATACGAAATAATATTTGATGTGTTGCACAAAGGTGGATACATTAAAATTGCATATACTTTACCTCCGGTGGATGAGATTAAGCGTAGGACATATTATAAATGATATAACTCTTATTCTCATGCTACTAACGATTGCAATTTTTTTCGTCGATAGGTCCAATCGACACGTAATGAGGAACGATTAAATATGAAAGAGATGCAGATCGACAACCACCCTTCCTCGTCAACACTCTAGAGCTCAACCTCAAGTTGTTGATTTGGCCTCATCAAGCCTATACAACCAAGGGGAAGAACATGATCATCGGGGAGGAGATGTTTATTTCTTCGAGTGAGAAAGGGGCCTCTAGGAAGGTGGTGCTCGAGAAGTCCAACGATGGTCAAGAGTCTCTCGAAGTCACCATCCAAGGCTCGAGACCCGGGGAGCAAGCTCCACAGCCCAAGATGATAAAGCTGAAGAATTCGGAGGGGGGCAAGTAGAAGATAAACCAGGGCATGGCCACGGACCAGAAGATAGGGCACAAAAGCATCTTCTACCATCTTATGGCTAAGTACAAGAACCAAAATACCGATTAAAACAATCGGTGTATGAAGCGGCCAATATCACCACCGAGGAGAGGCAGCCCGCCTAGGAAGGAAATGAGGCAAACTGTGGATGTTCGTGTGCCTCCTCCTCTTCTTCCACATGGGTATAGAGTGCCACCTCCATAGTTTCATCTTATGCCTTGCCCACCGTTTTTGGTGTGGCATCCATACATGGGGCCACGGATGCCGGTGCCACCGATACCCGTTCCATCGATGCTATACTCGCCATTTCATCTGGGGTAGAACGGACCAAGAGGAGATATCTTCACAAGGCTCTCTGGCCCTATTTCGGATCGGACGAAGTCTCGACCGATCAAAGTTCAAGGAGGGCTCCACCACAGCGCCTAAGCAGGAGTATCGCCCAAAACAAGGTAATGAGCCTGCCCCTTCTACTTTCGTTCATCAAGAGAGCATATCCAGAGGTGTCGTAAAAATCGGCACAACCGATGTCAAAATCGAGGGAGTTTTTAGAGGCCGATCACATTGGATAATACAGTCAAAAATGCTTTCCATAATCATGAAGCTAGCAGCATCAAGAGCTCCTCCGAGTACACCTAACCGAGGTGGTGTCTGCATGGCTTGATCCACACTCAAAAGAGGAAGCTCTAAAGGCTGCGCCTCTAGAAGATTTGAGAGGAGGCGGAGAAGAAGAGAGATGAAGTCTTCAATGAGATCAAGCTGATGGTCCCTCAAGGTAAATAGTGGAGAGTTAAGGAGCCCGAGGCTCCCACTCCACCGGTGACGGAGGAAGCGTTGGCTACTCTGAAGACACTAGGCTTGACCGATGTCGTCTTGAGAGAAGACTCTACAGCGCTTTCACCCACAGGAGACGTTGATATGTTCAAGCTCGACGATGACGACCTCTTGGACTACGAGCCTACACCGCCTCGGAAAGGTATGGACATTAACACCATTTGTTTATCCTTTTTCGATTATTCGCTTGTAAAGGAAGAAGAGGTCATGGCACAATTCGACTTTGGGCCAAAAAGTGCTATCTTTGAGAAGTCCGAGGAATCGGAGAACTATTTGAAACCCCTCTATGTGAGAGGTCATATCAATGGCACACCGATTTCTTGCATACTTGTAGATGGCGGTGCGATTGTTAATCTAATGTCATATTCTTTGTTTAAGAAACTAGGTAAGGCCGATGACGAGCTCATCCGAATCAACATAACTTTGAATGGTGTGGGAGGACTAGACCCTATCGAGGCTAAAGGGGTCGCTTCTATGGAGCTCACTGTTGGGAGCAAGACCATGGCTACCGCTTTTTTTGTTGCTGATGTGCGCGGTCGTTATAGCTTGATCTTAGGGCGTGATTAGATTTATACCAATTGATGTGTTTCTTCTACATTACATCAATTCTTGATACAATAGATTGGCGATGATGTAGAAGTTGTTCATGCAGATGCATCGGTTTGTGTTGCTATGGTCGAATCATCTTCTTTGCCGCATGACACCGTCAAGTGCTTGACCGGTTTAGACTTGACAGATTATGATTTTCTTAGTGTAACTAGAGATGGTTTAGTACCGTCAATATAAATCCAATGAAGAATCGGCTCAACTATATAATGTGATTTAATGAAGTTTAATCTTGATTGGTTGCAAAAGAGAGTGGAATACTGTCAGTCCAACACGAACGATATGTGTGAAGCTATAAAGAAAATAGAAGACATAGATAAGTTAGGACAAGAATTTACATCAGTCGATCCTCTTGAGGAGGTAAATCTTGGCAGCGATAACAATCCTTGACCAACTTATATAAACAAAAATCTGAAAGCTGATTATAAGATGAAGTTAATTGGTTTGCTAAAAGTATATGTGAACTGCTTTGTATGGTCTTATAATGAAATGCTCGGCCGCGAGCTAGTTGAGCATCAGCTTCCAATAAAATCTAATTTTAGACCCTTTAAGCAACCGATGAGGAGATTCAACTCGAATATGCATGATCGAATCAAAGAGAAAATTAACCGATTACTTGATGTGAAGTTTATAAGATCTTGCAGGTATGCGGAGTGGATATCTAACATCATACCGGTGAAAAAGAAGAACACAGGTAAGATTACGGTTTGCATTGATTTCAAAATTTTGAATAGAGCCACTCTTAAACATGAGTATCCTATGCTCATAGCCGACATGTTGATTAATGATGCTTTCGGCCATAGAGTTATTAGTTTTTTTTATGATAATGCGAGATATAATCAAATCTTTATGGTCGAAGAGGATATGTCTAAAACTGCTTTTAGATGTCTCGGTTTTGTAGGATTGTTTGAGTGGGTTGTCATGACTTTTGGGTTAAAAAATGCGAGTGCCACATATTAAAGAGCCATGAAGTTTATTTTTCTTGATTTGCTTGGTGTTATCATAGAGGTTTACATAGATGATATGATGATCAAATCGACCGCTTTAGATTCTTACTTGGCCGATTTGCAACTCGCTTTAGACCGGATGCGCCGTTTCGATTTAAATATGAACCCACTCAAGTGTGCTTTTGGTGTATTGGTCGAAAAGTTTTTAGGCTTCACCATTAATGAAAAGGGCATAAAAATAGATACTAAGAAGATTGAGGCAATTAGAAATATGCATGCGCCTACATGTAAGAGAGAGTTGCAAAGCTTCTTAGAAAAAGTGAATTACTTGAGGCGATTCATATTCAACTTGTGGGGAAAGATTAATGCATTTACTTATATTCTTTGGCTAAACAGTAGAGCCGAAGTCACTTGGAGGGCAAAACAGCAAGAACCTTTTGAAAAGATCAAATAGTACTTGTCTTCGCCGTCGGTTCGGGCGCCAAAGGGGGAGTCTCTTTTCGTCTCTACATAGCGACGAAAGATGATGTGGTTGGTGCTATTTTAATGCAACAGGCCGAAGGGAGAGAGTATGTGATCACATATGTGAGCCGACGGTTAGTGGATGCGGAAACAAGGTACACTCTCATCGAGAAACTATGATTGTTTTTGTATCATGCTTGCATTAAGTTGAGATATTATTTGCTATCTAGTACTTGTGTAGTTGCTTGTCAAACCGATGTTATTAAGCATTTGTTGCATAGGCCAATTTCTAGTGGTAGGCTTGGCAAATAGGCTTATGCAATGATTGAATATGATTTGGCTTATAAATCGTTAAAATTCATAAAGGCCAAATTGTTGCTAATTTTATTGTTGAACATCGGATTGATTTAGAGCATAATTTAGATGTTGGTTATGTTACTTTTACACCTTGAAAGTTGTATTTTGATCGATCGATTTGTAAAGAGGGTCAAGGTATTGGTTTCTCCTCATAATGCACACTTTGAATTCTCAAACCGATTAGAGTATGACTGCACCAATAACCGAGCCGAATATGAAGCGTTGTTGTTAGGTTTGGGGTGTTAGAGTCCATGGGGTTAAACATGTAGAGGCTTTCGACGATTCGTTATTAGTAGTGAAACAAGTTGCTGGAAATTTTTAATGATTAGACAAATTGTTAAATGATATGTTGAACAAATGCCTAGACATCATTAAAAAGATGGATGAGTTTCATATACATCATGTGCCTAGGCTAGAAAACAGTAAAGCTACTGAGTTGGCACAACAAGCATCGGGTTATAATGTTAGTAAAGGTAAATTTTCAGTCCTTGAAAAACTAATGTTTGAGGTGCTAGCAATAGAACATTCGGATACTAACACGTCAAATTGTGATAGCGTCGAATCCCTTGATTAGAGATCACCTATAGTTTCATACATTCGTAGTCCAAGCCAAAGTATGGATAGGAAGGCTCGGCATGTAGCTTTCAAATATGCTTTGATTGATGGTGACTTATACCGCCGAACGGAGATAATTTGCTTTTAAAATGTTTAGGTGATGACGAAGCCAAAGTGGCTATGGGGAAGTTCATGAGAGCATTTGTGGTACGCATCAATCGGCTTCAAAAATGAAATGGTTGTTGAGAAGTGCCGAATTCTATTGGTCAACCATAATTGCCGATTGTTATCGATATTACAAAAGATGAGAACAGTGTCAAAGGTTTGGCAACATTCAATTAGCACCCACTACTATGATAAAATCCATCATAAAGCCATGGCCATTCCAAAGATGAGGATTAAACTTCATAAGAGAAATACATCCTCCATTTTCAAAGAGGCACCGCTTCGTGTTAGTAGCGACGGATTACTTCACCAAATGGACTGAAGCGGTGGCTCTCAAGAACATGACGCATAAAGAGGTAATTGAGTTCCTTACCGGGCATATTATTTATTGATTCGGCATACTGTAAACTTTAACTACCGATCAAGGTACTTTCTTTATGTCCGGTCATGTCAAAGAATTTGCTGAATCCTACGAAATTAGGATACTCAATTCATCTTCATATTACGCTCAGGCCAATGGTCAGGCCGAGTCTAGCAATAAAACGTTGATCAAACTTATTAAAAAAAGATAGTGAACCATCCCAAGAGATGGCATGAAGTCTTATCAGAAGCATTGTGGGCTCATTGGATATCTAGGTAAAAGGCGACTAAGGTAACACCCTATAAACTTGTATATGAATAAAAGGCCGTTTTAACCGTCGAGGTAAATCTAAGAGCTCTAAGGTTAGCTAAATAAAATGACTTATCCACCGATCAGTATAGAGCTTTGATGCTACACAATATTGATGAAGTCACTGATAAGCTTTTGAGTGATTTGAGGGAAATTGAGAAAGACAAAGTGCGAGTTGCTAGAGCCTATAATAAGAAGGTGAAAGCCAAAACTTTTCTGGTGGACGAATTGGTTTGAAAAACTATTCTGTCCGTAGACTCAAGAAGCTACAAGTTCAAAAAATAGTCTCTTAGTTGGAAAAGGCCATAAAGAGTGATAAAAATCATTGCCGAGAATGCATACATGTTGAAATATATCCGAGGAGAGTCATTACCTAGGGCCTTTAACGGCCGATACTTGAAAAAGTATCATCTAAGTGTATGGCAAGAAGCATAAGATAAGAGAATGGCCGATATGAACTGTCGTTGTAAAAAAAAGATATGATGGTCGATGAGTCGGGAGGACCATCGCCCTTAGGGGTTTTTTGGGTGCTTAGAGTGTTTTATGATGCAGGATTTTCACAAAAAACAAGGGGGCATATGTTGACACCTAAACAATCAGAGTCATCGGCATGTTGCTAGAGCATCCGGCAACCTCTCTCGGGTTTGAGGCGTCTGGCTCAGCGAGTGTCCGGCATAGTGCCGAAGTGTTCGTTAGACCCTCTCGGGTTGGGACACTTAACCCACTGAAATATCCGGCATCACACCAGAGTGTTTGACAAGCCGTCTCGGGTTGGGGCATGAAACCTATCGGAGTGTCCAGCACAATGCTAGACTGTCTGGTGAGCTCTCTTGGGTTCTCGAATTTACACGACGGACACTCCGACATTCTACCGGAGATTCCGGTCACCGGAGTACCTGACACTTTACCGTACACTCCGGTAGAGTCGATTTAAGAAGGTTTTCAACAGATTGATTCTAATTACTTTCTTAACTTGAGAGATCAGTTGCCATTCGAGATAAGAACATCTCACCTATATAAAACAGAGATTCATGACTGGTTGAGAGGTATCCCAATCGAACCTATTATTTGGCTTTACATTTTCGTTCTTCTTCAAACCCTATTCCTCTTACTCGACTTTCGTGCTATTCTTCTTTCGTCTCGACGATGACCGAAGGCAATCCGACTGGCGTGACGGATCACCCCTAAGACGATCCTTCTCTGACGGATCCCTCTCGAGGCGAGATTGTCTAGGTGCTGTGCAAACCTGGTGTTCAAGAAGCACCAACATTCCGACACACGGATGTGCGAGCGATGTGTTGTTCCGGACCCGATTTCGGTGTCAACACCTTAAGTTGCAAGGTACATATACAATACAACCCATTAAAAGAGCAGGTTTTGATGAGCCCACTAACCAACCTTTTGGAGGCAATTTGACAGAGCACCAATCCATATGCATGTTGGCTAAAATTTATCATTGCAGTCAAAGTGGCTGAAATATTCGGTTGGTAACTGATTCCTTCTGGCCAAAGTGGTGTCGCAACCGGTAGATCATGCAAAAGAACAAATAGTGTCGTAATAAAGCTTTTGTCGTAGTGAAGTTGAAGATTTTAAGCTGCATTGTCAAACTTCTTCAACGAAACCAAGGGTATACCAATCTGAGGGAGTAGCATGCTTTAGTTGTCCTTTTTCAGAGTGCGGTATCTTCTTAATTTGGGCTGAAAGATGAACAGGACCTGCTTTGTCAGTCCGTCATTAGCTTGTTTTTCCTTTTTTTTTTCCTTTTGCTCCAACTGCGTAGTTGAACGACGGGTGGTCGACGCTCTTTCATAGCTCAATTAGTAAAAGATGATAATGCGTGGTACATCATTTTTTTTATTATTTTCGTTTCAGAACCAACCATTCGCAATTGTGATAACCGGCCTGTGTTCAACTATGACACATATTAAATTCATTTGATTCAAGAAATTTGTTTTTCCCTGGATAAGTAAGATATTTTTCGACGCAGTTTAATTTGTCCTATTTTAGGTGTTAATTGTATTGCAGTGATATTAGCAATTAGTTTCTCTTTCTTGCGCCCCTGAGATAGAGTAGTGAATAGTATCATTTTTTTTGGGTTCATTAGCTAGCTAGCTTCTTATTGATTTTCAGTTAATTAACATGAATTACTACTTTGGCTCTCGAGTCATTTCTTAGTTCATGTGTGTAACTTCATTAGGATGCATGTATTGGAACATGTTGCCTGTAGTTCAGATTCGACAAGATTGCTAATGTATTGGAAAGGATGGCAAAAACTGACTGAAGTTGCTTCAGATTTCAGTCAATTTTGTCATGTTTCACGGGAAAACAAAAGTTGACTGAAGTATGTTGTGGAAACGATCGATTTTCACGCATTCGAAATAAAAACAAGACAAAACAAGTGGCAGTTTTTGTTGGCTGAAAAAATTGACCGAAACTGAGTAAAAAAAAGAGCAAAAAATTCGTATAGTCCATTCAAGGGAGGCAAACACTGACTTCAAACTCTGTAGGTTACCGGGACAGAAAATATATAAAGTCGATCGCTGTAGAATTTATTTCAATCAAACTTTTATATAACTATATAAGTAAATAATGTGGACTGATATGTAAGATCAATATCAATTGATTTGTTATGAAAAATTACCTTTATACATGTAGCCATTTATGCTTGAAATATTGATTGTATATAGCGATTTGTAGTCAAAGTATCACCTTAAAGACTTTGTTAGTAACTTAAATTAAGGAGAAATGTAACTTATGACACTCTGGCAATTCGAGATTCAGCTACCAGTTTGTGTAGTAATTATTGCTAGATTACTAGGACTAATTTGCATGTAGCCCATCATATATTAGTCAATACTACATTACATCTCAAAAGTGCACTAAGCTGTTGGATTAGCTAAAATACCTTTTTTGAGCTGAAGATTAAAATATTTGGCATCGAGGACAAGTGCATGTGGTGTTCATGTGGAGGGGAGGAACACAACAATCAATATGAGCTAGGAGTAGAACCTGACGTAGCTTCTAACGGATGTGGGCCAATAGAAACACTCAAAGTGGAGGAATAATTGGGTAGTTGCTCATGGTCTCAAGACAAATTCATAATGGACAGAGAATAAACCGGCCATTGTTAATCATTCAGCAGGGACTTTCAGGGGCAAGGGGCCTTGAATCGGGTGGCCTTTCTTTTTTCTCCTTATTCTTATTTTTGGTCTCTTTGTTCCTGTTTGTACAGTGTTGCAGAGCCTGTTCTTCATCAGTAAATTTCATTTGGGAAATGATGCCCAACTTACCACAAGCACATAAGTAGCATCATGATATTGTAAAATGAGAAATGACATTCCATTATTAAGTTATTTGTCAGAGCTATCGGTACCTCCAAGGCTTCAAATTATTCAGTTTCAGTCGGGGAGGTTACTTTTGTTTGATAAAACTGAGCCTGAATCTAGCGAAAGAAGAAACAGAGTAGACATGGCTAGATCGGTTCTGTTTCTTCATTCCGCAATCATAACACAACGCCCAAAGGTAAGTATTGTAAGAAGCAGAGATGCTCCATATCAGTGGACAACCAATCAGTGCTGTAATCAGTTCCATCAGTTGAGTTAATCTCGTTATCCAACCTGTGTTCTCTAGTCGGCAATGGAAAAATACCCTCGCTGACGT
>BCLH01000344.1:89901-193009 GCA_001602315.1 Zoysia pacifica | reverse complement strand
ATCGTGTCTGGCAGTCGTCGCAGCTTTCTGCTGGAGTGTCGCCTTGGTGAACCTCGTCCTGTCTCGTCGGGACGGATGGCAGCTGATCCCCGGAGTTAATGTGCCATAACGCGGTACCTGCCCTCTGGGGGTCGCTCCCGGGTGTTATCCTCAGGGTCCGGGGTCTTCGCGCCCTTGCGCGGCCATGCGATAGCCGTCGACGCGGTACCTGCCCTCTGGGGGTCGCTCCCGGGTGTTATCCTCAGGGTCCGGGGTCTTCGCGCCCTTGCGCGGCCATGCGATAGCCGTCGTAGATCGTTGCGGAGGGGTCGGAGCCCGTGTCATCCGACCCTCGACCTTCTCTCGTTTGAGCGATCTGTTAGGTACCCGGGGTACGTGATCCCGACAAAACCATTTGCTAGTAATGGTTCCATTCTAGAATTTGGAGAAACACGGAGAAGCGTGGAGGATTGGTTTTCTGTGGAAGTGAAGCTGGCATGTTTGTTCAATCTAATGTCAAGATTTACCTCTTCAAATACCCATGGAATGAGTATCTCTCGACATTGCCAGCAGCGGCTACGGACACCAGGATATCGCCGTAGCTGGCGGCGTACGTCACGTAGAGTATGGCCAGAGGCCGGATCATATGACGAAAATGTCGGGGATGCGCGGCGTGAGGCGCAGATCGATGAGCTGCGCCTGCAAGTCTCCGGCAACCATCAGGCACGAGCTGTTGAACAGCAGCGATGCCTCGTCGCGAGACAGCCGCGCGAAGCTGCAGGTGGACGCGAGCGAGGCGGCACGCCCGCGGCGGCGTCCGCGCACGACAAGCCGTGCTGGAACGGGACGGCCGGAGGACGATGCGGCAGAGGAGTAGGCAGAGGAGGCGGCGGCGCCCAGATGAGGTAGGCAGACGAGGCGAACGATGCAACCATTGCCGGGCCCACTAATCTCAAACCGGTTTAGAACCGAGTTATTACGGCCCAAATCAAACTGAACTAAACCATTTTTATATAGAAACCAAACCAGTCCAGACCATTACTTTTATCAACCCATTTCAGTCCAGCTTAATTGAATCCAATTCAGAAACCGGACTGTTAGAACCGGTTCAACCCAAACCGTTTGCAGATTTAATCCGGTTTGAGTTCCCGCTCTACGGGCCAAAGATGTTCCGTTCTGTAAGCTCAATCGAACAACTGTCATATTTTCCCTGACAGGTGTTGAAATCCTGAAATGGATACACAGCAAATATCACGCCTGCATGATTGTTTGTTCAAGTTCAAGCCATCGACCCCCAAAAAATAGCATCAGCAGATTTTTTCGTCGCGACTCCTGCGTTGCTTTGCGCCCGCAAAAGAAATGGACCTGAAAAGCGGGAAATGATTGCCTCACAGCATTAGAACAGCCAGCCCAGCCAGGCAAAACCTTCAGAAAAAAAGCCCGTTAAGGCCCACCTAAGTTTTACAATAAAAGGGCTCAGGCCCATTCGCTGGGGCATGGTTGTTTCCCTTTTCACTTTTTTCTATACAATGTTCCACCCTCAAAAATGTTTTTTTTCTGCACTGCATTCCACACTGATTTTAAATTGTTGACGCCGGATAGTGGCCGATATCAACACTTCAAAACGATATTTTACTTGATTTTCTTAGTTTCTTTTCCATAGGCACCCAAAATTTTATAAAGATAGTAACTCTTAATACTTCAGTGGCGTTAAGTTGCCGATAGGCATGAGCTGATGAGCGCATCATCCGAAGATTCCGAACAAACAGATGCTGGTACCACGTCCAAGGTCACCGATAGACCGCTCGTCAACTCGTCCAGTTGCCAATTGGCCCAATTCCAAGTCCGCGCTTGCGAGCCGATGCCTGGCGCCCAAGCCTTTGAGCACATTTTTCCCGGCGCCAAAACACTTTAAGCGCGCATCTGACGCATGCAAGCACAAACGAAACGATGCAGGCAGGCAGGTACGATCTCGTTTTATTTGCGGCGACCCGTGCTGCGCGGGTGCCTGAATTGGACGGAATCTCGACGGAGGTTGCAGACACCGAGATTAAGTAAACGCAAGCTAGAAGTACGAGCTAGTGGATGAGCATGTCAGGCCCGTGACTTCAAGCGCCACAGTGATCATGGAACCCAGCCAAACCGAAATCTGGACTGCATCCATCGAGACCCTCGATGGGAAGCAGCCGCGAAGCTGTCCGCTACGAGCTTCGAAATACGCGCGTGCTGCTGAAGTCGGCACGCGCGTCGTAGAGCAGAGACGGGTCGCCGCGATACAATGCGAAGGCGATATACTGTTACGGGGACAGCACTCAGCATGTTACGTCTAGTTAATCTACCCTCGTACTCTCGAAGTATTAAGCGATGGTTCGATCGCGTAGCTTGATTTCGTTGAGAAACAAGGCACTATTTGCAGCGTTCTGAACGATCCCTTTTAATGTTAAGACATGATCATTAGTTCAGCAATTTTCATCTCGAGGATTTAAACCTTATCTGCATGCTCATCTTTCTTCTGGTCTTTTTTTAGCTTCAAAAGTGGTTATATTGCTTTTTTTTCAGAAAATGGAAAATAGTAGGCACTGATCTCTGCATATCCACTAGTGCACACCATACCACATGGGTGGAGTACGTACTCCTACTTTCCTTTTGCCGAATGTCGTTCTGGCGCGCATGAACGACATATCCGGATAGTGGATAACATCACCCCCCGCAAGGCAAGTTTAAGGTAACCACATGGAGTACAAGGCCTCAGGGTATGCATAACGCGCCGCTTTGACTCGACGCCACTTGCGTGCGACAGGCGACGAAAGCTGCCCCAATGAACTCGTGATCAGGAGAGATCCTCGACGATGCAAGTTTGCCCCATGGGTTGTCGATTTCACAACCGCGCAGCGACTTTGCACCCGATCTGTTGCGGGCAACCATTGGACTTTCCCCGTTTTCCTCTCCACCCTTTTTTTTATTTTCTTCGCTTTCTCAGGTATTTCAGTTTGAGACCCTTTTCGTTGACAAGACGACGCACTTTTCTGCTGCCGGTGGTGGAGGTAGTGGTGGTGGAAGGGCGAGGCGATGGCCACACACGCATACACAGCTCCTCTAATTACGAACAAAGCTGCTACAGGCTCGGCTAGAAGAGACCCAGACCGAGACCCTAAATGGAAGATCTGATCCGGGTGATTGCGAAATGTACGGTGCCGGAACACTAACTCGATCGATTGACATCGTGAAAGTCCATACATATCTCGGCTACCTCCTCTACGTACCTAAGTCTCAGTTTAATGAACGCTAATGGCGCGCCGAGCGGTGGTGATTATTGATTAGACAGATAAGATCGTGCCCCTGATTGTTGCTTTAGTGCTCCGCATGATTAGAACGTCTGAAAAATTTCGTGCTCTTTTCTTTTTTCAATCCGGCCGGTATCCGTAACAATTAATATCTGGTATAGATGCGCGCTTTAATCCTGCTTTCTGACGTGGAATCCCTTCTGACGTCATTGGCGTTCACATAGGAAGGTGTTTGTCTAGTGTGTAATGTGCACTTACCACTGATGCGCCACCTCGAGCCAATCAGAACTCGGTGTTTAGGGCGAAAATGACTTTCAGTTACATGGCTGGCTCTTTCGGTTATCCTAAAACCTATAATTTGGCTCACGCGATTTTTTTTTTTTGACTAATTGAGCCGAATGAAGCTCGGATTGATAACAACGATTTTCAGAGCTGTGGGATCCAAAGTCCTTTTTTTTTGGGTATGGGAATCGAATAACGGAAATTGATCGAGAATCTTAGCCAGTGGATAGTGGGAACCAGACTCTTGTCAGTAGCATAACAGTCAAGGTGACTCACATGTACTCCAGTAAGCTACAGAACAGAAGCTGAGGTACTAGCGTTTACACTGCACGACGTTCTCTGTGTACGGACAGAAGTAGAGCTGGCACAATCTCTCATTGTCCTGAGCTGATCAAGGGGTAGCACCGTCGAATCGGTCACGTGGGCTGAGAACAGCACACGCACCGCCACGGCTTTAGTTCAGCCGACGAGCACCGGCGCCGTCCAGCCAGCCAGCCAGCCAGCCACTGGGCGGAAGCGGAACAGGACGAGTGGCGAGGGCGGCCTGGCCAGTCGGAACCCGGAGGCCAGAAAACCCCGGTGTGAAGACCGTAACGAGAAAAGTCCAGCACCAGCAGGCGCGGCGCTGCCGCGCGTCCCAAATCGGCACGAGGGTCTTGAGCGGTCGACGCGCGCGAGAGCGAGTCGTCTCCACCCGCGGCCGCCGTTGACCCTTCCTGACCCGTGACGTGGATCCCGGGCCCGCCGCGAACTGAACCCGCCCACCGCCGCGTCCTCCCTCTCGTCCCGTGCTGGCCAGCCTATCTCCCTGTCACCCCGGCGGCGCGCACTGATCTTCAGCGACCGTATCCAGCCGCCGCGTGTACGTACGAGCGCACTGAGACCCCGTGCCGCGCCGCGGCCTCCTTAGTCATCTTCAACCAGACGAGACGGCGCCGGCCCCTTGTTTTACCGGTTCAACAAAACAGATCGCCAGCCAAGTGCGCTCGCATCAGGGAGCAAGAGGGGAAAATTTCGGCGCTCCGGCCGCCCGGACCCGGAAGCCAAAATCGTGGATGGAGTGGCAGCTCGGCGGGTCAGGTCGGCCCAGGCACGACACTCGCGCGCGGGGCGCTTTTCCCAGGCGACGCTGCCGCCGCCTTTACCCTACTTCCTCGTCAGACAAAAATACGGTGTGAAAATCGGCCACGGATGTAGAAAACCGTGGCTGCCCCTGGCCCGGGAAATGGAGAGGCTATCGAAGCCAACGTTCCTCCGGGCCGGCCCCGCCTCTTTTCGCTTCGCCTCTTTTCACTTCGCTCTTCTCTTTTTCTTCGATCCGATGCTCCCAAGCACGAACACGGGCCCCGCTCCCCAGCTGCATGCAAAAGCGTCGCTGTTCGCAGCAGTACCAGCGGCCCGTCATGCGCGTGTCGTGCCCTTAGTGCTGCAATTTAAAAGGATATCTGCTCGGCATCCACTTGTTCAACTCGTCGTCGCCTTTCGATTCTGCTCCGTTTTGCCGCCACTGCTGATGCTTCCGCCCCTGTAACCCTGTCACACTGTTCTCTGCTCTGCCACCGGACCGCGAGGCGCGAGCTCATCTCTCGTCCAAGCCACGCGAGCCTGACGAGTTGCGGAACCAACAAGTGTAACGCGGGCGGGGGCGCGCCAGCAACGCATCCGGGAAGAACTGTAACTGTTGGTGGCGGTGCTGGCGCGACTGCTCCGTGGATCCATCGCGCACTAATTAGCTCGCGTAAGGCATTAATCCGTGTCGGCATAAACAAATGACCCGTCGATGGATCAGGCGCGGCGAGGTCGCCATCGGCGTAATCATAACGATGATAACCAACCACGGCAACAGAGGAGTCGCCACTGAGAGAGAGAGAGAGGTGCGCATGAGGATCACAATTAGCGGCGAGAAATTAGCGGGAGGATACGTATGTGGGACTGGACCCCGGACCGGAGAAGTAGGAGAACGATGACTTGTTGGTTGACGTCGGAGCCTGGTTACCGCTTCTAGAAGTGCATACAAATCCTATCATCAGTTCGGTAGCAAGTTCAGCTCGTATATATATTTATGTATGTATTTACTCAAAAAGAATGAGTAAAATTAGAAGGGCCACGTACAACACTTTCACTTCACACTACAGGCTACAGCACGCTACAACGGCTACGGATTTTTTTTTTTTTTTTGCAACTTTTTATATGACCTAGCTAGACGAGTGATTAATTAAACAGGAACGAGAATAAAAATTACGAAACGGACAGAACTGGAGTGGAACAGTCTAGGAGTCCAAAAACTGCGTCTTGTCTTGTTTTCTTCTCCTAATCCTCCAAATAACCTCTCCTTCTTCTAATCCGTTTCTCAGCTCTGCTATTCGCTGCTATGCGTCCCCGGCGGTTGCTAGCTTGTCCACCGGCGACGCCGTGGATTTTCCGTGCCGCGGTGTTGACTTTTCACACGCCCTGAGCCTGCGTGTACCACAGGCTCTCGTCCATGCTCCAGATGCTCTCGACGTCGAAGCTGCCGAGCTCGAAGTCCGCGACGCCGAGCTCAGGGAGCTCGGACGTCCACGTTTCTCCGAGCAGGCACGGTTGCTGCTGCTGGGTGCTCAGCAGGTCCATGCCGGGCACGGCAGCGGCGCTAGAGGCGTCGCAGGCGGTGGTGAACCACTCAGCGCCACCGACCGGCGCAGGCCAGCAAGGCTGTGCCCCCGCGCCAGAGTCCATGGAGGGGGAGGACGACCCGGCCGTGGTGCTGGACAGCTCCGGGACGGCGGGGGTGTCCACCAGCTGCACGCCGGCGGCAGCTGAGCAGTACTCGGAGGGCCAGCAGGCGTCGGTGGTGAGCAGCTCTGGAGAAGCGTAGAGGCCGTCGTCGCCGCCGTTCTGCCACGACGAGAGAGGCGTGTCCGCGGCGGCGTGCTGCTGGTGCTCGTGCTGCGCCTCCCCCGCGGCGGCGGAGGCGGCGGCCTGGATGCGCTCCACGAGGCGGGGCATCCAGAGGTAGCGCATCACGTCCTTGAACTGCTGGCTGTTGACGTCGCACTTGAGCTGCTTGGCGTGCTTCTGCACGCGCGTCCGCCAGTAGTTCTTGATCTCGTTGTCCGTGCGGCCGGGGAGGTGCTGCGCGATCTTGGACCAGCGGTTGCCCCACCGCGAGTGCAGCTCGAGGATCAGCAGCTGCTCCTGCGGCGTGATGTTCCCGCGCCGGAGGTCGGGGCGGAGGTAGTTGAGCCACCGGAGGCGGCAGCTCTTGCCGGTGCGCTTCAGCCCTGCATGAAGGGAACACACAAGATTAATCCACGAGTCACATCACACCATTGCTATCTAGCTTCTAATTATATATGCAGATGAGAATATGTGATGACAGGACGAATGATGTAATGGAAAGGAGTAAATATCCCTACGGGCTACGGCTGGGAATGATGCTAACCACTAAAAATTCTCTCGCTCTTATTTCTAACTCACTGTAGACTCTAATTGGCTGGATTCTCTCCTAGACTCGTAGGCTCCATGTAAGGTTGCTATCTGTTTCCATATTAGCATGTTGATGCAAAGCGACCGGTTTGTTTGCCAAGCCTTCGCGATCGGCAACAGCTCAGGCTTGTACGGCCCGGCCCCCGCGCGGTGTGAAAGCGGGAGAGGCAGACGTCTCTTGCAGATGATCCGTGAGGGACTAAATGATGCAAAATTGATATGTATGTGAATGATTCTATAATCCTACCTGCTGATCGGGCGAGCGAGTTCCATCGGCCCTCGCCGTGCGTGGCGACGTAGTTGACGAGCAGGAGATCCTCCTCCACCGTCCACGGCCCGCGCCGCAGCTCGCCGGCCATGACCTCCTCCTCGCTGCTGGCGTCTCTCTCGTGCGCCATATCCATCAAAATTAACTAGCTTCTCTCCTGGTTGGGTGAACTACTCGATCCGATCAATCGGCCGAGCAGGATGGTGCGAGCGGGACCGGAGTGTGTGGTTTGGTTGATTGCTGAAGTGGTGGCAGCCCGCAGCTGCGCGATCGAGCTAAGAGAAGGCAGGAGCTAGGAGGAAGAAGAATGAGATGAAAAGGGCGGGAGAGGAGGGGGCGGGTTTATATAGACGGGGCCAGGAGAGGATGCGGAGGTAGGCTGGCCGCTGGGGGGGACTTGGAGGAGAGAGGAGAGGGAGCATGTGGGGGAGCACGCCGCAACCGGGGAGATTAGTTTATGCCTTTAGATTTCTTTCCCTTTTAAAGCCAAAAGTTCAGGGGTTAATCAGGAGCAATTTTTCAGATTTTTATTTTCGGATCTGGACCGGTAGGCTAAATACCGGATAATTAACCAGCTGGTTGATTAAGCGTACACGGATTGGGGAGAGTTTGACTCGTTGACTCCTCGGCGCCGGCTCGAGCTCACTCGCACCGCACTGAGCCCCAGAGCTCGCTTGGCACGCGCTCGCGACGTGGACCGCGCTTGACGAACGCGGGGCCCTTTATTTCGCGCGTGGAGAAAGGAATACGCGATCAGCTGGTGTGGATGCTTCAGGTGGGGCGCCGAGCGCGCGATTGGCATGGCACGGGGGATCGGTATTTCAGTGGGGCTGAGGCTACGTTTGTGTCCGAGTTAATTAAGCACATGTACCGAAGACCACGCCAAATTTTGCACAAAATTTTTGAGCAACTTTATTTTTGACAATGCGCGGAGCCGATTCCTCGATCATGGTAAGGTAATTGAGTCCTGATTGTTACTGTTCCATCCACTAGGATTTAAATAAGTTTAATTGTGTGGTATATTCTTCCGATTAAGCTATATATATACATGGTAGGACCAGAGTTTACAAAACCATTCAAAATCGGTTGGTTTTTAAAGTTTTCGAAAAGATTGATCTGGTCTGGTTTCACTGGGCGACCGATTTTCTTTTTAAAAATTTTAAATTTTGAAAATTTTTGAAATACTGAAAATCGGTAAAACCAGCGGGTTTCAAACTTTGAAACTGAAAATCTATAAAACCAAAGAAACCGTGCGATAAACCAGTGAAAATAAACCGAAAAAATCTCTGATTTATTATAGCATTTCGTTCAAATTTTGATTTTTTGATTTAGAGCAGTTTTTTTACTGATTTACAAGGATTTCACCTAACCGCTCTCTGTTGGTTTTAGCAGTTCAATCAAAATAAAAAGTCCTGGGTAGGACACATTCATGAGTAATAAGTTTTATGTACTATTTGGAACGCAAAAATTCTACAATAATTTTATAAAATCATATAAATCAATTTAATTGTACAGAAAAAATGCAGAAAACAATGTTCCGATCGGGGCTTCGACTACATTGATCCCAAAAAATATTTGGTACTTGCTCATTTCAAACCCACCGCCAATGCCGGAGCTCTCATCCAAATCCCCACAAAAAAGATCCCACCCAAGTCCTGAACAACAAAGGCGCACACGACTGCAGCTGTTTCTCCCCATCGAGACAGCGATTTGCTGCCTCCTATCGGCATCGTTGCATGGCCAATGTCCACGCAAACTGTCCAATCTGCACACCTGGCGGCAAGAATTCGTCGCTGCTGCACCGTGTGAATCAGCCCGTGCAGCTAAGCCTGACAGATACCCGTGTTGCCGTCAAGTGAAACACACCGCTCCATGCATCCGGCGTGGTCTACGAACAACAGCACGTAAGTACGCCGCCCAAGTCGCATAACCGTACGCTCACTGTCGCCGATCGACAAACCTAGCAAAAACTTGACCGTTTCATTGGAATTTAGCTCCGGTATGTCACCGGCGAGCGCACGCAAAAATGACAATTAACGATGAAATTTCAATTTGTCACGGTAAGAGAGCCGCACATCAACGCACAACGTGCTCAATTATTCAAAACGAAGAATGCCAAATGTTCTTATAGTCTCCTACTGTACCACTCTGTCAGTTGCATTATTTTTTTATCCCTTTGAGTGACTGAAAAACAAACTCTCTCCAGCATTATTAATTGGGCGGTCTCGACCCTAATTATTAGATGGATTTTTGTTGGAGTCAACTCCACGAAGTGAGTTGAAATACAGCACATCCAAGTCCTCCTCTGCGCTGTGTGAAATAATTTAAAACCGCCAAGTTGACCCTTTTATAAGCAGAGAAAAAGTTTCATTTGCAGAGGGGAGGGGAGGCCGGGCGGTGCGGTGGGACGATTCCACGCCGGATTTGAAAATCTCGGCCATTTCGGCCGGATTCTTATGTGTGCGCCGGTTTTCAACACATGCAGGATTGGTTACTCATATTCCTTCCCTGATATGATAGCTCTCTAGCTTAATTTGTACTACCACTACCACTACCAGTCTACATCGTTCACTTGCCAACCTGCTTAAGAATTCGATTTGATTATTCAGCTCTAAGCTGACAGGCTGCTGCAGCATTTGTACGTTTGCTCTGGATTTGGATCTGTCCGGGCTGCTGAGGTATATACATCGGCGGTAGTATTGTACAGTTGCTCTGGATTTGGATTTTTCCGTACGTGCTCAACCGATCTTGATTGGAGGAACTGGATTTAAACTAAACCGAATGCGGTCCACGATTTGATTCGCGGCCAGCTTGGCGGAGTTGGTGCTATTGCGGACCCTTTGCTTGTTGGATAGCGTCGTGCGAGCAAGGTCAAAGTGTTTAGCTGAGTTGGACGGGCGTGCTCGTTGGCTCTGCCGACAGCGGCTAAGGTAGGAGGAGTAGCCACTTGCGGCCGGGATCTCCGTTTTGTGCGAGCGATGCAGGTCGATCAGTGTCCTCATGCGACTTCACAAGTAGTCGGGCGCATATGCATCCAACAACTCGTGTCATGATTGGATCAGTGCACTGAATGTTCCTCGATTTACGGTTTATTCGTGTAATAACCAGGGTTTAAAAAACCGTGATAAACCGCTCGAAAACTCAAAAACTGTGGTTTTCGATCTTATCGCTGCGGTTCAGTTTAATAAACCGATCAGTTTTTATTCGAAAACCGTTACTGGCCCTGTAGCAAAAAGATAAACCGTTCATTTTTAACGGCCAGCCGACCAATTTTTTATTTTTCAAAAACTGCACTGCAGTGGTTTTTTAAACCTTGATAATAACTATTCTCTATATGTACTTAGTGTTTCTGCGAGTGCTCCGAAACATGCAACCAATCACTATACAATGGTGTGTATTCAAATATTTCTAGCCAAAGTTGCATATATCCCTTTCTATGGTAGAATGAATAATAACACTGACCAATGAAACCGTCAACACATCTATATCCATGTTTGCAATATAAGGGTCTCTTTGTCAGAGCTTTCAGCTCTTGATTCTTAAGATTCATTTCTGATTCTCCTGTGAAGTAATTCTGTAGCTAAAAGTGATTTTTTTCTATTATTTAAAACAAACTTTTAGAATCAAGACAGATAATCACTTCACAAAATCCGTAAAAGCTATTTTTTCAGCTTCCATCCCCTTAGTTCATTTCAGAGAGTCACTTCACAAAATCAGACAAAAATCACTTCTCTTAAAAAACAACGTTTAGTAGAGCTCCCCTGATTCTCTCTAGAAGCTCTGTCAAAGAGACCCTAAATATTTTCTTTATTTTCCTTATTATATTTATACTTGCATTGCAACTCTGATCTCTTAACAAAACTAGTTTTTGTCTCCTACTCCATCCATCCAAAAATAGTAGCATTTGAAGTTGTAATAATTTAGTGTTAAAAAAAATAGTGAAGTGAAAAATGATATGTTAGTTTCTCCCTTTACTATACAAGAAGTAAAAGATGCAATTTTTCAAATGGAGCATAATAAATCTCTAGGACCAGATGACTTCCCAGCGGAATTTTATCAGGTATTCTAGGAAATTATAATATATGATTTGGTTATGCTCTTCGAAGAATTGTACGAGGAACATTTGCCTCTGCATTTCTCTAAATTTTGGGGTCATTACACTGTTGCCACAGATTAAAGAGGCCAAACAAATCCAACAATATAGACTAATATGTTTGCTCAAAGTTAGCTTTAAGATTTTCACCAAAGTAGCCACTAATAGAATAAATAAAGTGGCACAAACCGTAGTCAACCCTTCTCAAACTGCTTTTATGCTAGACAGAAATATAATAGAAGGTATGGTCATCTTACATGACACTGTACATGAGCTACACTATAAAAAACTTGATGAAGTAATTCTTAAGATTGATTTTGAAAAAGCTTATGACAATGTCAAATGGTCATTTCTCAAACAAACTTTAAGAACGAAAGTTTTCTCCCAAGTGGTGTAAATGGGTGGAGAAATATAGCACAAGGGCCTCGGTTGGCATCAAAGTAAATGATGAAATTGGTCATTACTTTCAAACTAAAAAAGGATTGCGTCAAGGAGACCCTTTGTCTCCCATTTTATTTAATATAGTTGCAGATATGCTAATGCTCCTAATTAAAAGGGCAAGAGAAACATAACAGATAACAGGGGTAATACCACATCCATTAGATGATAGTTTATCAATTTTACAATATACAGATGACACAATTCTTTTTATGGAACATGATCTAAACAAAGCAAAAAATATGAAATTGTTGCTCAACATATTTGAGCAATTATCTGACCTAAAGATTAACTTTTATAAAAGTGAAATGTATTGCTATGGCAAAAGAGTTCAAAAATCAATACATGGAACTCTTTGGGTGTGATACAGGAGAATATCCTTTTCGATATTTGGAGTGTACCGATGCATTATATAAAACTCCACAATAAAGATTGGAGAAATATTGAAGAAAAATTTGAGAAAAAACTATCTAGCTAGAAAGCGAAACATTTATCTTATGGGGGGAGATTAATACTCTTGAATTTAGTATTAAGCACCTTACCCATGTTTATGATGTCGTTCTTTGAATTACCAAAAGGCGTTCTTAAGAAACTAGATCAATATAGATCTAGATTTTTTTGGTATGGTGAGAAGAACCCAAAAAATATCGACTAGCGAAATGGGACATATTGTGCCGTCCCAAAGATCAAGGTGAACTTGGAATGATAAATCTAAAAATTCAAAACATCAGTCTGTTAAGCAAATGGATAATTAATTTGCTTAATGAAGATGGAATGTAGCAATCTTTACTCAGGAATAAATATCTGAGATCAAAATTTTTAACACAAGTGCAAGTAAAAGCAAATGATTCTCATTTTTGGAAAGGTCTTATCAAAATAAAAGATCATGCTCTTTTATATGGAATCTTTAAAGTTAACAATGGATCACAAACGAGATTTTAGGAAGACATTTGGATTGGAAATCGTCCTTTAAAAAAGTTGTATCCCACCATTTATAATATTGCAATCCATAAACATAATACAGTTGCCAATATAATGGAAACAACACCTCTGAATATTGCATTTCGGAGATCTTTGGTAGGAAATAAACTTCGAGAATGGTTGGCCCTAATAGCTAAGTTATCTCTCATCAATATAAATAATGAGAATGATAAGTATGGAACTTGCAGAGAAATAGAAAATTTACAGTTCGATCAATGTATCTCCAAATGATGGATTACAATACTCCATTTAGCCATAAATTAATCTGGAGGTTAAAGATTTCGCTAAAAATAAAATTTTTCCTTTGGTAGCTCCAACGGGAGGTTATTTTAACAAAGGATAACCTAGCAAAGAAAAATTGGAAAGGCAATCAAAAATGTTGTTATTGTAATCATAATAAAATCATTGATCATTTATTTTTTGATTGTCACCATGGACCATTTGGCGGACTGTAGCCAGTGGGTTAACTCAACTGAAGTTAGTTTCTTATATGCTAGGAAATTGGCTTTCAAATTTTGATAAAAAAAAAGAGAAAAACATGATTTTGATTGGAATTGTTACGTTATGTTGGGCAATTTGAAGATGTCGAAATGATTTAACCTTTGAAAATGACAAAATTTTCTCTTTTATGCAATCAATTTTCAATGCAACATATTTGATGCACATTTGGACGTTACTGCAGCATAACGATAAAGCAAATGAGTTATTTAGAAGCGCAAGCAAAATATTACAAGATATTGCGTTGAAGTTGTTTATTTCTCGTAGATGAAATTTTAATCATAGGCTTTGTTATGCTTAATTTATTTTTCTTTTATTTATCAACTTTGGAGTTGATTTATTGTAAATTTTGAAACAATGTATGCGGTAACGCAGTTACCAGAGACGGGAATACTTTTCCATTATCTTAAAAAAAAACCACCCATCAGCGGGAATACACGCCCGCGGAGCGCGCGGTAACCTCGGCCAAGAAACCAGCGGTTCAAGGGGGTTCCAATGCAAGGGCGCATACGCGCGTGCATAGGAACGCTCCGCCAGCCGCGCACCGGGAGCCTACCACCGACGGCCGTACTGCGATGGAATCCGCGCGCCGTCCCCTGTGCTGCGCCTGCGAAGAATCTGGTGCGGCATACCGTGGTTTCGAGCTCTTTTTTGGCCGCCGCTCGCTGTGTGGAAACTTGTGGACTGGTTTTCATCGTTTTCGGATAATCTTGTACTCTTTCCGGCCAGTCATTTTCATGGGACAAATTAAGGTCTAACTACTTGAGCACCAAGAGGGCTGCGGCCGTTCATTCACATGCTGGTGCACGGTGGCGACACACTTTGGTTTATGCGCATGTATGCATGGTCACGTGCAAAACCTGATGAGGGGCAAGAACTTTTGTTAACCGTGGTATATGCATTAGCGGTTAGTTACCTAGTCGTAATGATTATCATCTATATAATGATTCGTAGAAAAATAAATTTGTAGCGAACGGTTCGCAGAAGCTCGGCTTTGTGAACCACCTTTGGATCTCTGCCGAAACAGCATCCAACGGCCGTGAGATTCCGCACCTGAATCCGTGAGATTCCGCACCTGAATCTGTGGCTTTGTGAACCAACACAGCTTTTGTTTGGGCATTGTGCGGTGGTGAGGGTAGACACTTAGTTGATCTTTTCTTCAAACACGGTAGTCCAAAAAAAATCCCACCAAATTAATTTTCAAACGTTTCATGGATTACAAATAATGCGATACTCCTTTGGGCCTTATAATTCTTTTCTTTTTAGACAATATTAAAAATATAAATTACAAATAACTATTAAACTATTATGTTTAAAAAATAAATAAAAATTATAAAAATATAGGTTAAAGTTACATTTTAGAGAGCACATATCGTTTTCTAAAACAATGAGAATTATTAAACTAGAGAGAGTAGATTACCACATGTCTAATTAATTCTCCTCAGTGCTCGCAGCTATACAAACTTTCCGCAACACAAAACAAGCTAATTAGTAACGCATCACGCATGGCTAGGGGTGTTAAAAAGACTCGGTCCGCGAATCTTTTTACAAATTATTTTGATCTTTATTAAATTTCAGTTAAAAATAAATAAAATTTTAATTCGATTTTAATTTGATCCAATCCTCACAATTTTTAGTTCATTTTTTTCTGTCCGATTTCACCCCTACCCATGGCTCGTCTTTGCGCGACCAAGCTAGCTACTACCCCTTGTTCCATCGGCAAGGACGCAGCTCTTGTCCCGGAAAAGCCCTCCAAAAAGCTGGCCATGGCGATAGAATAGGACAGGGACGCCATTGCGCGAAACCACTCTACCATAACCTAAGCCAACTCAAGTCTTCCATATCACTCGTAACGCACGTTTTCGAATCCAAGTAGTGCTCACAAAAAGGGCACAATTAACCCATCATGCTCGTATAAACCGAGGCACGATCACGTCGGCCACGAGTAAATTAAGGACGGTCGAATGGCTTTTGGCAAATAAACAAGTGCAAGGAGTGATGCTAATGGCGTCCCTGAGTGGGAGACACATGGGTTAGCGTGTGATCGATGTGTGGGTGGAAAAGCGCAAGGCATCACAGGCATGCATAAGCGTGTTCGCTAGGGTTCGATCAGGGGAGCACTAGCGAGAGATGTGTGGGTCAGTATTTGTAGGCCTCAAAGGGCTCAGGGTGCAAAAGCAGCCAGTATAATAACCTGTTTCAGGTAGTTTCGGCGAGTACTTTGCGTGTTCCAATCCTGGAGGCGGCTGAGCGAGCAAGACAAAGAGTTGTAGTAGAACTACTTCCTTTTTTTAAAAAAAGTTGTAGAACTACCTGAGAGATGTTATAAAAAACAGCTCATGGAACTCCATCTGCCATGTGTCTTTTCAACTTCGACGTACGCGTACGTGTTATGCATTTTGAACGAACAGTATATCTGTACATTTTTTTGTCATGTTTATCACGGTTATGTACTGCAAATTACATCTGAGTCCTAGGTGCGCACATTTTATTTTCCTAAGATCGTATATAACCCTATAACATTGCATTTGTCTAACTGTAGTTTTTTTTTAAGTATATGAACCCCTATGCTGTAATTCTGTTCCTTCTAATGAATGACAGCTCTCTTGTCTGTTTTTCCAAAAAAAAAAAATTGATAAGAAACAAGAAATGTAGATGAACG
The DNA here is from genome assembly GCA_001602315.1 of Zoysia pacifica. Classification (NCBI taxonomy): domain Eukaryota; kingdom Viridiplantae; phylum Streptophyta; class Magnoliopsida; order Poales; family Poaceae; genus Zoysia; species Zoysia pacifica. The sequence continues at coordinate 177,059 of BCLH01000344.1, read as the reverse complement.
AACATGCCCGGGCTTAAGGACATGCTCGAGAATGTGTCCCTTAAAGCAACCACCAATTGTTTGATGTGCTTAACATCAACTAGCTAGGACAATATAGTTTTATTTAGAAAAGGGTCTTTACATGGGCATCAACATGCATTGTCTCCCCTTTCTTGTTTTGGATGCTAGCTTCCTCCTTGATTGCAGCATTTTAAATCGTTGCTGTGAAACGGGCCATCAGCCGCGTCGTCCGCGTCTATTGTGCAGTATATGCGACAACTTTTTTGAAATCTAGAATTAAGTTCTATCTCAAAGTCAGTACGCAGAACATGTTCCAAATTTTACAACACGCTCTGCTTTAGTGATGTGGAAATGAACTTGCGCTTTGTTTTATGCACAATTGTTTAGCCATTCATTTTGTCGTGTTGCAATGTGCGTGGCAGAATCATCGGTAAAAAAACCAGAAGAATAAGAACATGTTGCAAGGACTTTTATGTTACTCCAGAAAAGTAATCACAAAGTGAAGTGAACTTATAATTATTTCTGTTACTCCATCAATCAATCTAGCTAACTTTATTACTTAACCAATCAAAAAGTTAGAGTGAACTTATAATTATTTTCATCGCTTTGAACTTGCTGTCATTTCTACTTTACTTCCAGCAACAGTCTCGATTGTCGGTTCTAGCTAGTGTTAAACAAGAAAATATTTGCAACATGTGGTTGGATAGAACAGAAACTTTGGATGGGGCATCTATGCTCTTTTTCCTTGGAGTAATTAACAGCTTGAGCTGTAAAATGATAGGGGATTCTGCACTTGTGTAACAAAAAAAATAGATAAAGCTTATGCATGCATAAATTAAAGTATTGCTATTAAGTTTAATTTTTGCACCAATCTGAGCTCATTTTAATCTGTATGGTCGGAAAAGGTCTACTAAATCCGGCGAACGTAGAAAGTAGGAAGACAAGTCCTTATGCTTCAAGTATGATTTAAGAACCCCAATTGGGACATTCTTTGTGCCAAGGGTATCAATCAAGAACTGTACATTACAATATTGAGCGCACAATAATCGCAATTGTGTAAGCTTATAATAATATGCCTAGCTACATTATGCAAAGTCAGATATAGAATACTGGGATTAAGGGATGGGTGTCTATTTAATTAGCACGGTGACAAAAGGCTCTCTAAAGGTCTTCCCTAGTGAAATCTTTGATGAATTCTATATTCTACATTATGATGAAGAATTCAGAACCGATTTAGCATTTTTTCACCCGTTAACTTTACTTAATTGTAGCTGAATATGACAGAGATATACATCATCCTTAATCCCGCACCTTGTAGTAAGAAACATTCTGTGCACGTCGCGGTTTACATCATTCCACACGCACTGCAACGTAATTTTGATAAACATCATTATTAGAGTTTACCAAAATCCAAATTAATGCACAACTGGCTTCTTGTAGGCAAGTGTGGGCTTCCCCTAACCTGGTGATTTAAAATGGATTTGAGGCATGTAATAGCCACGCCATAGGAAAACGATATCACCAACAATAATACAACAAGTTACCGTCCACTTGCCGTCAAACTTTATGATCATTTCCAGTTGTGCTGCTGAAAATTACAGCCTTTCAAAGAAATTACCTACCACCGAGGATACTTGCATCCTGATCTTTAGATGATTGATATTTTCTTAAGTAGTCGACGTCACATCAGAAAGATCCACGTTGTAGTTAGTTATTTACTAGCAACCTATCTACTACTGGTCGATTCCCTATCATGGGCACCTCATCTAGCTCCTTAATTTAATTATAATGCGGGGGTTTAATGGCTGCTGTACATGCTAATGCTCATAAATTATCTGTTAGGACATCGATTTTTTTTCCTTTGGATGCTAATGCTTGCCACGCCATTACCCAGCACTTCTATCGTCTCTTGTACTTGGCATGCTTCCTCTGCCATACTCTCTCCGTGGTTAAATTGATATCATCATTTATGATCAACTTCGATCATTCGTTTTATTTAAAAGATTTATTCAAATATATAAAATTTTAAGTTGTAATTCAAATAACTCTAATAATAAATCAAATTATATCAAAATATATGAAATTTATCAAAAAAAAATTAAATAAGGTCAATGTTAAATTTAGAAGTGAAGACGACGTCAATTAAAAAATAAAGAGAGTATTGTTTTTTGCAAAGTGTGTGTATGCAAATGGCTATATGGTCCCCGCTACTTCCTCAGGTTAAGTGACCAACTAAATACTAATGAGCATTAGCAGGATTTGTTAAGGGCACTATCGATCGAGTGGCCAAGTCTATGATGGAATTCTAGAAGCGCACTGTTGTGGTATGGTGCGCGCGCGTGCAGCGGACGGACAACGACGATCAAGAGCCTCGCCGAGCGCGTGCACGAGCACTCGCGGGTCGCGGCTCGCCGGAGGAGGCCGGCCGCCGGCGGCTATGCGTGTGGACGCTTCGTCGCCGAGCTTTTGAAAGTGTCAAACTATATGGTCGATCGGACAAGTGATCGAGCTAAAAAGGTCTCTTTAGCCGCAGGATTAGTAAGGTAGTACTACTACACCTAGAACTGAGTCCACATTTGCGCGTAACTTTTCTAGTCTCCGGACGTGTAAACTTCAGCATGTCCCAGCGCCGTAGCTCAGCACTAATTACGCGCGTAATGCAGGATCAACAATGACTAATGCAGTTTGTGGGCTGCTTATTGCCTCACAGCTAGCCGAAACGTCTTTGACTAAAACTGCTGCCTGTTAAGTAGTAGTAGTAGTATAATTCGACCAGTGGCACTAATCTTTAGACCCTTCAAATGCAGAGTCATACACGACTTAACCGTAGTTTTAATACTACTGATTGCGTCGCAACTCGCACGTACCGGCCTGACGGCGGCTTTTGGACTGGACGCACGCAGGGCCCACAGCTTTGACCCCGGTCGATCGCTGGCTTCAGAAATCAAATTTCTATGGTCCCCCAGAGACCTCCGGTCAAACGCAAGAGATTATCCAAGGCTGCGATCATCGAGAGGGTCAAAAAATATTTGCTCCATGTTGGAAGTTTTTATTCATGGCCCGCGACAAAAACGTTAGGACTGTACGTGGGACCCGCAGTGAGGAACTGGCCGAGCCGGGTGTGCTGACTTTGGGAGAGACTGAGGGGGTTAGGTGCCATCTGATCGATCGGTTTGAGCTGATGCATGGCGCCACAAAGGTACAAAAACATGGCTGAAACTTTTGCTTTGTTTGATGAAAGGGGGTCTGCTCAATCATGCGCCGATTTTTATGCAATGCGACTAGAAAAACAGAGACATGTTGGAAGCATGCATGGGCAGCTTCTAGAAGGTGACGTACTTGACGATTTGTGCGAAATAGTCAACCAACCATTCTCACTCTCACGCTTGGCCTTTTCTCAATTCAATCTCAGCATCGGATTAATTACTCATATGTTCCGGAGTGAATGTCATGCTAGTGGGCATCACTTGAGCATTTTTCTATTGTGAGGTACAAACGGAAACTAACTGTGTCAGATAAACTTATCAAATTTTGATATTCAACAAACTCATAAACTTTGTGGAGGAGTGTCGGTCTTCTGACCTCCAACACAGTAAAAATTTTATATTCGTATGGATATAACTAAGTCTACAGAAGACTCAAGAGTTAGTTTGATTTGAATCATTGCGGAAGTATAATACTCTATATTCAAAAAGTAGATGGATGATATAAACTCGTAACAAGAGTACAACCGCGAAAAGACACTGGAGCAAGCAACCTTGACACGCGTGTGTGGATGAGAGTGTGTGTGGAATCTGTTGTTCTTATCGTCTCCTGCCTACCCAAAGTGGTCGGAAGCACCCGACGTCAAGTGCGATAGCCTCGACCTCCCGCAGTGCCCAAGATGCATTGTTTCATTGACACAGGAAGTGCCCAATGCATTGCCAGGATATGATGCCTCCGATCAATCATCACCCTGCAACGCACCTTAGTAGATAGTGTTCCTCGATCAAACACGCAAAGAAAGTAATCTTTTCGGTTTTAAAATATTGACAAGTTGACTTTTAAAATCAACTTTGACTATTTATAAAATTTTATTATTATTTGATTTATTATTAATAAAATTTAAATTACAACTAATAATTTTGCATATTAAAACAATTTTTTTAATAAAATAAATAGTCAAAATTATGTTAGAAGTCAACGGTGTGGATGTTTTAAAACCAGAGGGAGTAATTACATAATGCGGTTTTTAGCATTGCTATCAAACAGTTAAGCTCACTGGTTTAGATATCTCGCTCCTCGCGCGCTTTACCAACAGTCCGTCCGATCCAATCCCAGCCCGTGCTGGTACGCCCGGCCCCTTTTGTTGAATGCGCAACATGTACACAAATATCTGTCTACAGAGCGCGTCGACGAAGTACCGTGTACTACAAATATCTCCCTCAGCAGTGGCCGAACAGCATGCACATAGTAAGGATAAAAACAGGCAGCTGAACACTAGCAGCTTTGCTGGCTCCTCAGTGTCCTCACTCGATCACTTGCTGCCTGCCTTATCCGCAGACGCGAAATCCGGTTGCCATCACTCATGACACAACGGATCAAGCTAGCATCACTAAGCTGCTAGGGTTCAGTGTCGCTGAAGCTTAACACTAGTAGCTACTGCTACCTAGAATGGGAGTGATGAGTCGATCATGCAAAGCCGCCGGCCGGCCGGCCGGTCGCTCGATCGAGAAGAGCACAGATGAAACAGGGGACCTATCTACCTTCTGTAAAGCTTGTTGATTGAGGGGCACTATATCGATGGGTGCTTCGATCCACGTACGAAAAGCGGTGAGCGCACGAATACACATTCGCGTCGCTGAAAAGATGAGCTAGCGCGCAATTGGGCAAGCTGCAGCGAGATGCCGGGGACGGCCGGGCACCCCCCGCCGGCTAGCTAGATACGGGCGTCCACTCGGATAAGACGTGCGTGTGCGACGTCGTCGTCGTGCTCTTGCCGCCGCCGTCGCGCGCTGCCGCTGCTGCCTTCTACCTGCACGAAAGCGCGACGGCGCAGCGCATGCGGGCGAACCGTGGAACGCGACGGCGCTCTTCGATCTGGAGGATATGGGGCGCCGGCGGTTACCGGAGCTAGCCTGCGTGCATGCCCTTTCCAACCCTTGCTCGATCGGCAGCTTGTTGCATGCCCCGGCGGGGCAGTGCACGTAGGCGTCACTCGATCACCAGCTAGCCAGCGCTTTCCGGGACAAAAAGGCCCCCGTATCTCGCTGCACCGCCACTATGTGTTGTTTTGTGTGTGTCGCTACTATGCGCTGTTGGCACGGGCGGCACGGAATGGCAGGAGCTATCACGAGTGGAGTACCAGTCTTCCACAAGCTATATAGCTTGCTTTGTGTTAGTATTGGTGGTGCCGTAGCCGCTAGTCGATCTCAGTATTGCTGCCTCTATGGCTAGGGCTACAAACCGTTTAATTTGGACGGGCGCGCGCGTCGCGTAGTAGCAATGGTGGACTGCTACTACGAAAGTGCTGGCGCACGGACGGACGGACGGGCGGGGCCACGAGAACAGTGTCCTGCGCGCGCTTCCCCCCGCGCGCCGCGTCACTCTCGTCTCGTGCGCCATGCACTATCTAGCGTGGTGAGGCGCGTGAGAGAGATAGAGGGCACCTGCCCCTAGTGCAGCGCTAGCGGCCGGGCTTCCTCCTGCTCGGCGAATCTTTGCTCCGGGATTTTTGTCCCGGACCGAACTGTAGCTTTCCGCGGCAACTTGCAGCGCGCGCGCCGGCGTGCGCCGCGTGGCCGCGTTGCCATCGGAGGTCGTACGGTCCTAGCCAGGTGGTCGATCAGCTGATCTCGATCGATCGTCGGGTCAACGGGAGATAGATACGGCTAGATCAAAGAAGAGGTGCCACGAACTGAGAACTGCAACTTGCACAGCCGCCGCTCGCCGTTCAAGCTCTCGCCCAACTTCTTCTTACCCATCCATCTACCTTCTGTTCGCGCACGCCGTTCAGTTCTGTCCCACGACTTCTCTGCCGCCACGAACGCGCGCGCGCGCGGCCGGCCGGCCGGCCTCGGACGTGGTGTTCGTCTCCGCTGCAGAAATCTGGCAGGAAGCTCGATCGGCACGCGCCACCGTCGACGACGTATATATCTATCGATCTGCCTGATGTATCTGTGTACCGGTTAGTGGAGGCAGAAAGCCGTCGACGGCGACGGGACGGCCGGCGCCGCGTCGCGCGTGTGCTGTTTGACATTTTTCGAGTTCGAAAGGCGATCGATCGGAAAAGAAACTAACTGATCCTGCTTATTGCATCGCCAATACTCTCTCGTATACGTACGTGTTTAATCCGGCCTCATGTTCATTATCAACACGTATTGGAATTTGGAACTTGTCGGCCAGGTGCACCGGTGTAGAACACGGACTCTGGGATCGATTCGGCAGGCAGCTAGAGTACTGATTTTCTTCCCGCGGTTTGATTTTTCAACTTGCTATACTCTAGTACAATCATGAGCTGCCTTTTGAACTTGAAAGTGGTGCGATCGATCAGTTTGATTAGTAACTTGAAAAGGCTACTTATGTAGTATTATTCCAACGTTGTATACTTGCATAATTGTCTCTAGCCGCATGGTGCATGTACTGTCATGTTATGCCATGGGACCTAATCCTCTTTTAATCTATCAGCAGCTAGCTGCCCACAAGCCGGCCGGCTGGTCAACGTACGTAGTCCCCCATTGTCAAATACCAATAATTAGAAGCAGTGAGCTAGCTAGGCAGGCCCATGCTAGATACTTCCTGTACACGGTCAAACACCGCGTACAGCCTAGCCAGTACAGTGACCACCGAAGATCGACCGTCGAGGCCGCCATGCACAAGGACATCCAACAAGTACGCCGTGCTGGGGTTACGTACACAAACACACACATACACATGAGATATAGATTGCAGGGCCACCAGATTGGATTGGATTGGATGAGTGGGTGCAGCTTGACAGCTTCAGCTTCAGCTGACAGCTACATTGCGATCGACGGCAGACAGCTGCTTTCTGCATGCTCTGGTTCAATTCGGCGTCGGCGTCGGCGTCGCCGTCGCCAGACTCGCCACCTTCCTCGAGCCGCCGCTGCAAGTTGCAGCGACGGGGTGAGGCTTATCCCGACCGGGGAAGGAATTCCAACCCGCACTCACGGCGATCGGCGCACCGGCGGTCGAACCATCCGTCCATCCATCCATCGGTCGACGTGCATGAACAGTCGGTCCACCTGAAGAAGATACCGCGCGCCACCACCACGACTGCACGCTGGCGAGAAAGCACTTGCTGGCGGACCGGAGGGAGAGCAGCACTGCTGAACGAACTGGATTTGTTTGCAGTGGGTACAAGGGCTTAGAGATATAAAAAAAACTAAGAGCTCGGATCGAAAGCGACTGACACTAGATGCCCTGCTGCCGGCCGGCTGACTCTTCTGCCTTGTTGGTTTGGTAGCTCCGCTTCGTCTTCGATCATCAGGTCTTTCAGCAGATGCCTAGCAGTACTAGCTAGTAGCTTAGGCGATTCGATCGATCCGATCCGTTTCAGTACGCGTGATTGAGCATGCGTGAGAGAAGGCGATTGACCTCCCCGGTAATTCAATGAATAGAATCAGAATTCGCGCAACGAAAGCCCTTTTTGAAGGAAAAACTCGGCAGGGTTGACATGCACCGAGGGAGGGGAAAAGGGGGGCGTTTGATATATGTTTGGTACGTGAAAAAATAGTGCAGGGCGCTATCAGTGAAACTGGTAAGGTTTGGCCGCTTGAGATGTTTGAACAAAGTGTCCGGGGAGCACGTACAGTTGTAGTATTGTGCAAGCAAACTGTTTTTAAAACCGTTTCGGCTTTGTCTATCCCGTGGCCACGAGGTGGAGCTGCTCCAGGCACAGCCCAACTGATGAATTGACGCTCATCCGGTGTCAACCTGCGAAGTTGCAAAAGCTCCTTTTGGCTCTGATTTCTTTGTGGCGCTGTTTCGGTGGAATAGCACAAGCCCTGTTAGCAAGGGCATCTGTGGTGACAGTGTTGACGGGGTCGCAGACAATTCCAACAAGCTTCGATATTTTTTAGTTGCCATGTGTTGCCTTAGCCATCAGGCTCCACCAAGGTGGAACGGCAAATTTGGATTGTAACTTTGGGTTTCGTGTGCTGCTTTCCTGTTGACACATCTCTGGTCTTTGGTTTGAGCAAAACATGTTGCCTAATTCAAATCCCTTTATGTGTTCCCTGCTCGGTACGCAAAAGATAAAAAACAAAATAGAGGTCACGGTCAAACTACACTTTGTGTAGTGGGTTTAACTTTTATTTTTCCTGCAAGAATTGGGATAGCGTCACAAGGGACGTAAATTCCATTTACTTTACAGTGTCTTCAATAGATTACATTTCCAGTTGTTTCACCACGTTGAAACAAGTACAACTGAAAGGGGCAAAATGGGCTGAACAGAGCAGGCCTTTGTCATGCTTTCACTCGAAGAAATTTGAGTATGACAAGCTGCCACAAATCTTGAAACTTGTGCATTCATTCTACTGCTTCTATTCATCCGTCAGTTCTTCAGAATCCTCTGAAAGTGAGTCCGATGACAATGGTCCTAAGATTCCCTCTGAACTGAGGGTCAATCCACTCTGCAAACAGATGTCACAAGAGAACAGTCCAATTATTATATCAGCTAAATGTCATGCAAGAGTCACGATTTATGCATATAGTAAATGGATTTTGGCACAGCATGGCATCCACAAGGAAATACTAGGAATACCTCTGGCTGGAACCTTAACATGTCAGCACGGGCCATTGCCTCTGCTTGTGCTATTCTCTGCCTGAATATCTGTGCCATCTCATCAGCCTGATTTGATCCAAAGAAACCAAAAGTTACTTCGTTATCTAAAGCATATTCAGCACCTATGTAAATATATTTTTTTATACTAACCTTCTCAAAAACAAGCTTGGGATTGCGGATCATGTCACCAGGTGTTGGCTCAAGCTTCTTTGTCGAAAGGCTTACACGTCCTCTTTCACGGTCATGGCTCAGTATCATAACCTTGCACCAGAATGCGCTACCTTAGCTCTATGAAGATATAATGCAATTTCTAAATATCAAGATGGCAATACCTTGAGGGTATCTCCTGGTTGCAAAACAGTGGAGATATCTGCAACACGATCATGACTAATCTGGCTGACATGGAGAAGACCATTGATTCCACCGATGTCAATAAATGCACCATAAGGTTTCAGGCTCTCAACAGTTCCCAAGACAACCGAACCAATACCAAGCTGGGCTTGACTGTCTGCCATCGCCTTGCGATTACTGAGGACAAGCCTTCCTTGTTCCTCATCAACCTCCACAAACTTCAGAGGTAATTCTTTGCCAAGCAGCTCTTCAGCAGTTGTTTTCTGATCAATATCAAATCGAAGAGTATCAGGTAAAAAAGAGTTAAGGTATGTGCAACTGAAAATTTCATTAACAGCAGCAAATGATAATATCTAGAACTGAGATTAGTAGATGAAAATGTCATTGCATGTACGAAAGGAACTGTAAAGGTTGGGAGCTCACCGATGACACTTGTGAAAATGGTACAAATGCCTTAAGCCCCTCCACAAGAGCAACCACACCACCTTTGTTTCCTCCAATCACCTAAATGCACCATTGAATATAACAAGAAAAACAATTTAATAAAGCTGCACCCAAACAAGGCTAAAAACAGCATTTGGTTGTTTCAAAACAACAAGGAGATCGCAAAAACAGGAAATGAACCTAAAAAAGGATGAAACTGTATCAGACAGTGAACAACCTTAACGTCATAAACGAAAACTGTAGCAACAAGCAATATTACGATCAGGAAATAGTTAGTTGTTTCTTTAAGTTTGTTACTCACTTTACCAGTGACGACAAAATCTTCTGCCTGAAGTTGCCGGCACCTTTCCCATGCAAGATCTTGCTGGATTGCTTGCAGGCTTAGAATCAAAGTTTCATCGCCAGGGTTCTCATCTATTATCATGAATTCTTCAACTAAACCAGGGCGAATACCAGCCTCTTCAACATTATCAATATCAAGAAGGCAAGCCTCATCTAAAGGCAAGAAAGCAGTAGACTTCGATTGGATGTCAACATATGCACCATTCGAGGTAGTCATGAATACTGTTCCTTTGATCTGTAGATATCACAAGCACAACAGATTTTCTAGACGTTAAAAATAAAAAATAGAGTTAAATGAGAATTCCCGTCATAATCTACCCAAAGCCACTACAATATGAAGAATTGAGAAGCAACAGCAAACACTAATAGCATTAACATATAGTGGTATAACTGCAGAATCGGCATTTCTCATCCCCCAGAGCTAGTTCATGAGACGTGTGTGTGTTTGTGAGAGGGGGGGGGGGGTGCCTCACCTTTATAAATTAGATTGATTTCAAATCTACATTTATTTTGACATGTATTACAAAAACTAACAACTTTTGGTGTCAGTTGCAGAAGAATTTGATGTTTGATTATAAAAACCCTATAATTTTGTCAGTTGTTTTCTGCAGCCAACCATGAATGTGTCATTGCGGCTGCCAGGTGGGTCGGTGACAAAGTCGTAGGTTTATGCAACCATGTGTTAAATTAGTTATAGTTTCTTTCTTGCAACCAGCACATAGTTGAATCGTTGACCGAAAGGGCAGCATAAGGGACTTAAAAAATAAACACATCTAATTGGGTGAACCATAGTTCAGGGAGAGCCACCAACAAACTGAAAATATTTGCGATGAGGAGCCAGCATTACGTGTATGGCACCCATGCTGGGCACGCGGCGAGGGCAGCAATCACCTCACTTCATTAACATCCAGGCTTGAGACTTGACGTGTTTTCATGATATTTACTTGAGGAAACGATTAGTTAGAGATTCAGCATGTTAATCACAGTGATTGCTTGATGTGTTTTTACCATCCACAGCCACTCACAAAAATCTAATAAAGTTAAGATAATGCAGATTCAGCAAGTTAATCACAGTCGAGATCAACAGTCGTTTTGGTGCTTTCTTCTTGTTCTTTGATTGAAGAATGATCTTTAACCAATTTCATATTTCGATAATGATGACCTACGAACTAGTGACTGCAGAAGAATAAGCAGTACCAGTTGCTAGGCCACTCAGACAGCACGCTGAAGATGTCACTGACACTACGGGAGTAGCACATCGTTACATGAACAATGAGAAGCCTAGCATGGTCCAACGAAAATAAAAAAGATACCAAGAACAACCAAAATCCTCATATTCACACCTTATTTAGCAGATCAGTAGATTCAGTACTGTGAATTCTTGGAGACTGAAGAATCTCTTCCCTAACCTGTTCAATATCTGTAGTAACAAGAAAATGACAGTGGGGGATTGTCTTAGGGAAGATAGATTGTGCACTGGGTTTAGAAGGAACTTTGGTGATAATGAGAGGAGAGAATGGAACCAGCTTAGTGAGTTGACTGATAATTGCATGACTGATGATGAGGATGTGGTGTCCTGGGCCCTAGATAGGAGTCACACTTTCACTACTAGATCGCTGTATCACTTAACTAACCCGGGTGTGAACAAAGTTATCTTAGATAGGATCTGGAAAGCTAGAGTACCACTCAAAGTCAGAATCTTTCTCTGGCAAATGCGGTTTGGGAAATTGCAAGTTAAAATGTGCCTCAGTGAGAGAGGCTGGAAGGGAGGTGAAAGATGCATTTTATGTGGGGTGCGAGAGTCAGTGGACCATGTTTTCTTCAAGTGTTCTCTTGCTACTTTCACTTGGTGTGTGATTCGAGACACTTGTAGTGCTCCAGCTATTCCTCGCTCCTTAGAACAACTCTGGATTGTTTGGATGAATGCTTACTTCGATTACCCCAAATCAGTGGGTATGGTGTTCTTTGCAGGGATTTCGTGGGCGCTTTGGAATATTAGAAACAAGATGTCAATTGACCGGAAGTTCCTGAGTCCATCTGATGTGATATTTCTTGGAATCTCGTATTTACAAAAATGGAAAGCACTGGAAAAGATGAAGACAAAGCTAGAGATTGAAGACATCCTCCAGAAGCTCGCTTGGACTGTGAAGCATCTGCCTGAATCAACATTTGTATCTGACGTGATGGAAATCTGAGAGAGTTGGGTTGGCCGTAGCTGTCTGGTGTTCTTTTGTTGTCGTTGAACTTGGCATTAGTGTTGTTCGGTCTTTTTATCTGCTGAAGCGCCTGTAGGAGAGGCTGTCCTGGTGGTTTTTGAACTGCAGTCTTGTGACGTGTTTCAGACTGGTGTTGGTTTAGCTGGTCGTCTGTTAGAGTTCCTTTGGTAGAAGCCTGGATGTTTTCAGACTCCTGTAATGTTGGCTTTCTTTAAAACCGAGTTAATCTCTCTTCAAAAAAAAAAGAATTCTTGGAGACAAAACTCTCTAGAAATCAAAATGTGCCAGTGGTATGGAAAGTAATTGCCCTACTGAGAAGCCGATGCCGCTATAATTTCGTAATTTCGGACATTCTGCTAATCTCGAAAAAAATGGAAACGAAATTGATTGCCATTGCGATACCATGTCAGCCTATGTGCGCCATAAAAGATTCTATGTGCTTGAGTGTTTTTAAACTGAAAAACCATGAACCTGAGCACCACAAAGATAGCATCTAATTTCAAACGACGAAGAGTTTTTCATCCGCACCAATTGCTATCAGAACGAGCAGTAAAATGACAATAGAGTAGGGAAGGAGGCGGGTGTTTACCAGGGAACCGATATCGGTGTCGATGTCGGTGGTCTCGACGGCGGCGTCGAGGTCCTCTGGGGAGAAGGAGACGCCCTCCATGGGCGCGGTGCGGCACCGCTCGGCGGCCTCGTCGAACAGCTGGCGCATCCGCTCCCGCTCCTGCTCGTCCTTGGTCAGCGCGTACGTCCCGCACACCAGCGCCGACGGCGAACGCCTAGGCGCCGCGGGCCGGTGGAGCGACGCGCCGTAGAGCGGCGGGCACGCGAGGCCTGCGACGACGTGCTGCGACAGGGACGCCATCTTCTCTCCGGTCGCTGTGGGCTCGGTGTGCTGGAGTGACGAAAGGGGGAGGGCGCGATTGTTCGGGGTGTCGTGTTATCCGGTGCGGTTCAGCCGTTCAGGATAGGAGATGGTTGGTTTTGGGCCAGGCCAGGACAGGCTGCCTGTTCCAAAGCCCGGGTAACAGTTCGACCGTTGCAGACGTGCTAGATTTCGTGTAGGAGAACCAGTTCCCTACTTTGTGCAGGAAAGATTTGTATTTCCCAAATGTCATGATACAAAATCCTAAATTTGACAGCTGAGGAGTCGAACACCTGGTGAATACAATATTGGTGCCTTGAAGCTTGACTGCTTGAGGCTCAAAGTCTCGTGGAGAGGACAACAAGGTTCACTTTGAAGGGAATGCACACCCGAGATAACACAGATGAAACTCAGTCCTCCTTTAGAACTTAGGAATTTCATGGAAATTACATAGTAATTTCATAAAAAAGTTCAATTTCAAAAAAAAAAAGGAAAAAAAATACATTCCAAGTGAAACTTAGGTCTTCTTTGTGTTGAGCTGGAGCTGGAGCTTTTGAGCTTTTAGAAAAACTGGCTGGTGACTAGTTGAAAAGCTGATTGGTAAAATTTAAATATTGACTTTTGTAATATATATTTAGCTTCTCTGCGCACCAAAAGCTGGAAAAGCAGCTTTCAGTGAGCTTTTCAGCTTTTAGTTTATTTCTGCAAAAGCTAGCTTTTCAATATTTTAAAAGTCAACTTTTCAAAATATTATTTGTTTTAGCTTCTCAGTTTTCATCTTTTTTATTAAAATATAGGGCCTTAGAAGGACGCAGAAGAAAACGTTGTTCCTCGAGAATTTAGCCACCGGTTCAATCAGGCGAAGGCCCACTTGTAGTGAATATGGATTGTGCATCGTAACCCAAAGACATATGAAGCCCAACTTAGCCACCGGTTCAATCAGGCCCAGCATCATGACGGTGGTCCCGGGCCTTTACTGTTTGGACGGCAAACGTCCAGTACAAGCCCTCTCATGCCTCCTGATCGCTGTCCGTAAACACCATCGATCCATCATAACAGGTCCGTCAGCTATGCGCCTTCAAGGGCTCAACGTCGGACGACGACGCGAAAGCTCCAGCGTGCACGAACCGTTCGCCGCCGAGCGCGCTCCGATCATTCCTGGTCTCGGCGTCGCGCTCCGCATGTTTACTGCCGTTCCTAAACTCCCAACCGCAGCCACGGACTTTCGCGCGTATGATCCGGAGCCGCCCAACGACCTTAACAGACAGCTCGGAATTTGCAGCGGAGAGCGACGCCGAGGCCCCACGTACGCACCGGCCAAAGTATACGCGGCCGCGCCGCGCGGGCGTTCCGCTGAGGCCGCGCCGACGTTGCCGAAGCGGAACGCCAGCGCGCACCCTGTCGGCGAACGGCCATTCGCCGATCGAGCCGCCTGTCCGAAAAGTCCAACCCACGTCTTCGCCAACGCCCAGTGCCCGATCGTCACGTCAACCAGGGGAGCGCCGAGGCGGCCACGTACGCCGCGAGAGCGCAGGCCCGCTCGCGCGGTAGGAGTATGATAACACGAGTCCGTCAGTGACAAAGGGCGGGCGGCCGAGGGAGCCAGTGACCAGCCGACCACGAGAGCGCGTGCCGCGCGCGTCGCCGTCAGGTATGTCGCTCACCGGCCACCTCGGAGCGGGTACACCGGGAGAGCGACTCGTGTTATCCATCCAGTACGGATAAGCCCACCGCGCAACGGGGTGGCGATGCCTCGGTGTGTTGAGAAGTCGGTAGCACTTACGGGCGACCGATCGTGGTGACGGGTGCCCATTAGTCCGCGGAGGCTATCCATTCGGAGGAAGCAGCACAAGGTCTCCGGCTACCGATCAGGCGACCACGCGGCAAACGGGACCTCGCGAAACCTTTGAATATTCTTTTGTTGGCTGCGCACGAATGTCCTTATACGATCGAGCTTGCCGATTCCCTGTCCTTAGTGCCTGTTTGGCACCGCTTGTCTTGCCGCTTCTTCCTAAAAACAAGCGCTTAAGCTGCCAAACCGTCAGCTTCTCAAGCAGCGGACAGGAAACGCGTTTCTTCGTTTGTACACAAACGAGCCCCAAAAGCAGACGCGGGTTCCTCGCTGCTTCTCGCCGCTTCAACACCGTCGCTACCTCTGCTCCCGTCCTCGCAAGGCCACCGCGCCGCCCATCAAGCACGCCCGCCGCGCCACCCCTCCTCGTCCGGCTGCCGCGTCGCCCTAGCGCCACCTTGCAGGCGCCTCTGCGCCGCCCCACCTCGCAAGGCCGCCGCGCCTTCCATCCACGTATGGCCGCCGCGCCGCCCCTCCTCGCAAGGCTGCCGCGCCGACCGGCTCCGACCTGCTCCACTTCGCACGGCCGCCGGGCCGCCACTCCTCGCAAAGCCACCTCGACGCTCCTCTTTACCGACCACCTCCGCCTCGCTTCCACAGCGCCAGCCCGGTGAGCGCAGTCGGGGAGCGCGGAGTCGAGGAGCGTCTCCGGCATTCAACAAGCCGACTCCCAAACGGCTTGCCTGCGCTTCCTCCAGCAGCGGCGTCTCTCGGCAGCTGCAAACAAGCTGTAATCTTTGATAAGTTTCAGCTGGGCCCAAACAGGCCCTTAAACTAGTGATCGACTATTATTTAGACCTCGTTTGAATTACAAATCCGGATTATAGATTTTTTATTCTAAAATCTTAATTTTAGGATTCTAAAATCTCTACATTTAGATTATGAGATTTTAGCTAGATTTTTGTATTTATAATTCAAATTTTAAAAATTTAAAATCTCAATAGTTTGGATTACTTGATTTTATTATTTTAAATATATTGATTTGTATTATGGTATAAAAATTGAATAATATTTAGATATATGAGATTTTATAAAATTTTATAGTTTTTTAAAATCTCACTCATTTAAACAATTATTAGATTTTTTTATTCGAATTCTTAGAATCCTATAGGATTCAGACACGTTTTATTTATTCAACTGGTTAAACCAAGTTGTGTAGGTCATTATAGTGAAATCTGAAACGTCAATATAGGGCATTTTTGTAGTATTGTGAAAACGGCGTGATTTTCAGCGGCGTAGGCTTTATTATCTGTTTAACTATTACTTGAAGATGTCTTAGACCGTTACTACTTTGTTATAGCAAGTACAAGATGCGTCGCGATGTAAGATCTGTACTCGGCTGTTGCTATGCTTTAGCTGCAGTATCATAAACTTATCACTATCTCGGTAGAAGACAGCTCACACAGTGCAGAAACTTGAAAGATATATTTTTTTAATTGATGTTGTTGATTTTTAAATTTAAATTTTAATTATTTATTTTATTTAAAAAATTATAAATTTCATATATTTTAATATAATTTAGTTTATTATAAAATTTATTTAAATCACAATTTAAAATTTTATATATTCAAGTAAATTTTTTAAATAAAATAAATAGTAAAAATTAATGACTGACGTCAATTTAAAAATAGTAGAAGTACAAGCGAATGCCCCTAATGTTTTGCAGTAGACGAGTTGGGTGATTACCTTTTCCCGTGCAAGATGCGTCGCAATGCGCTATGGACAGATCGAGTACTTCTAACACTGACCTCTATACCCCACGTTTGGTCAGCGTCGGCTGGACCACGTACCGGGATGGCCATTACTTCTTCCGGTGCAGTGCCATGTACCTCGCGCGAAGCATCGACCGAGCTGCCGGCCAACCGACGTGTCGCGCCAGCGACCTTCAGAAAAATGAATTTGCAAATGGCGGTTGGTAAGCAGGCCCCTCACGAATAAACGGATTTTCTACATGCCTCTTCCTCTTCGTATACTTATTATATTCGTAGATCGATAAATAGATAAATAAAATTAATTTTTTACTTTATTAAAAAAAATTTATGCTCACATATTATTCAATTTACGACGACATTATCTACTCCTCTCTTTATTATAACTTTTACCCCCTCGCGGCCTCACCCAGGCCAACGTCAGCAGCGCCTGAACCGTAGCACTCTCGAGAAAAAAATACGGTGCGCCCACTCCTCCACCAGGGGCATAAACGGGTTTTTTTCACCTTCACTTATATGAGATGGCATCTCTTAACCGTCTAATTCATCAGATAAATAGTTAAGATCGATAGATTTTTTTTAAAAAAAATCTATTTATCATACTTTTTATCCACCACCATCTCATATCACTCCATATTTAAACATGCCACCAGGGCGGACGCCGTGCAACTCCCGGCAAACTGGAGCCATCCGTCCGGTTCGCAGGCGGTGTCGCGGTGCGTTCCTGAACCTGCTGCGTCCGCGCGTGCCCGACGTTGTTGACGGCGACCGGTGCGTTTGACCTGGTAGGGACTCGATGGGATTCAGGAAAACGGTACAGGGTTCCGGAACCATCCTGGCCTCTCGTCCGGTCACCGAGGGTGTTTGGCCGGGCACCGAGCGAGGAGCGACATGGGGGAGAGCTGCGTCAGGACAGGAAAAAACGCCTACACTGTGTGGCAGAGGCACCGTAGCAGCTCGTGAGAATGACGGGAAGTTTACGAAACAAATGTCGTTTTTCTCCACAAGGAAGCACATGCTCTCCGGCTCGCTTTCGGTCTACTGTGTGTCTGTGTTCTACTGTTCTGTGAACGGTAAACATACTGTGTACAAGGCAGCAGGATTTTTACAAGAAAACGGGAACAGTTATAACAAACGTCAGCGGGTTATACATATGGCGATTCACAATTAGCTATGCAAAATGGATCGCTTAATTATCCTGATCCCGGTATTGTTATTTCTCACGATTTCGAGCTCAGATGTCAGTGAGAAAACTGAAACTGAGAAAACTGAAACTGAGATCTAAGGTGGGACGTCCTTGACAATGAATGTACTGCTAATCAAATTCACAAATCAGGAAAGTGGAAGAAAACAACGGAACACCTGTAGCCCTTCTCACTTGCACCACAATTCTTGATTCAGCAAGCACCAAAATTATCATTGATTCGTGGTCTCAGCAAAGGATTGCCATATATGCAAGTAAATAAAAGCAGGAACAAAAGGACAAGTAAACAATTACCGTCCTCAATGCCTCATCCACCATCCTCCAATCGACGGAAAGGGATTTTTTTTTTATCCGTAATCAAGCTCGCCGGGCGCGACAGACCAGGGAGCAGAAGAAAGAACGGCGTAAACAAATCTCGGCTCCCGTTTCTCTTCTTCTCGCGCCTTCCTCGACTGGAACTCCCGAAACTGGCCCCCTCGAGAAGCTTCGGTCCACGACGCCGCTCCCGCTACGGACGGCTCAGATTGCACAGATCCTTGCCCTGTGACCGACGCGGAGGGGACCATATCGGCCCCCGATTATCTATTTAAACGGCGGCCATCCTACCGTGAAAACCCCAAGCTCAAGCGAAAGCAAGCGCTAACTAAACCACACTCTGTCGCGAACAAGCACACAGCCTCCGAAACCCAGACCAAGCAAGCTCGTAGGAGCTCGAAACCCCCATCCTTCTCCGACCGACGAGATGGCTCCCGAGCTGGCCGGCAAGCTGACCACCAAGACCACGGCGGCCCCGAAGCCCGCGACCAGGGCGTACGTGACGTTCCTGGCGGGCGACGGTGACTACTGGAAGGGCGTGGTGGGGCTGGCCAAGGGCCTGCGCAAGGTCGGCTCGGCGTACCCGCTCGTGGTGGCCGTGCTGCCCGACGTGCCCGAGTCCCACCGCCGCATCCTCATCTCGCAGGGCTGCATCGTCCGCGAGATCGAGCCCGTGTACCCGCCCGAGAACCAGACACAGTTCGCCATGGCATACTACGTCATCAACTACTCCAAGCTCCGCATCTGGGAGGTAATTAATCGAGCAGTCGTCTTTGATTTCTAATTCTAAGCTTGCGTTTGATTCTGTAATGACGATGTGCTCACGAGTGAACGTCTGGCTGATTATTGCAGTTTGTGGAGTACGAGAGGATGGCGTACCTCGACGCCGACATCCAGGTGTTCGACAACATCGACGAGCTCTTCGAGCTGGAGAAGGGGCACTTCTACGCCGTGATGGACTGCTTCTGCGAGAAGACGTGGAGCCACACCCCGCAGTACAAGATCGGGTACTGCCAGCAGTGCCCGGACAGAGTGGCGTGGCCAACCGCAAAGCTCGGCCCGCCGCCGGCGCTCTACTTCAACGCCGGCATGTTCGTGCACGAGCCGAGCATGGTGACCGCCAAGGCCCTGCTCGACACGCTCCGCGTCACCCCGCCAACGCCCTTCGCGGAGCAGGACTTCCTGAACATGTTCTTCAGGGACCAGTACAAACCGATCCCGAACGTCTACAACCTCGTCCTGGCCATGCTCTGGAGGCACCCCGAGAACGTCCAGCTCGAGAAGGTTAAGGTCGTGCACTACTGCGCTGCGGTAAGTGGATGGACACGTCGTCCGCGGCTGATTCCTTCCGATTCGTCAGCTTTTGTTAGTTTTGTGTGTGCTCACCGGTTCGTGGCTGTAGGGGTCGAAGCCGTGGAGGTACACGGGCAAGGAAGCGAACATGGACAGGGAGGACATCAAGATGCTGGTGAAGAAGTGGTGGGACATCTACAACGACGAGACCCTGGACTTCAAGGGCCTACCCGACACGCCCGCCGACGAGGTCGAGGCTGCGGCCAAGAAGCCGCTCCGCGCGGCGCTGGCGGAGGCCGGCACCGTCAAGTACGTCACCGCGCCGTCGGCCGCGTGATCCCTGCGCGTCGCCCCCCGTCGCCGACGCGCCAAGAAGTATCTCACCATACGAAGTTAATTAATTTGTATTTTGTTTTTTCCTTTTTTTTTTTGAGTTACTACAATCCAAGGGTCGTCTTTTTTCACGACCCGTTCAGTACTGCATTTTGTGAGTAGCCTTGGGTAGTGTTATCAGTCCTCTAGGACGAAGGACTGAACTATGTGTATTTTGGGTTGTAAATTAAACAGGGAGATGCAAATATTATGGTCATCTTTCAATTGTGTCAGACTCATTGTCGCTTGCAGCCGGGTGGGCGTTCGATGTGCTGCCGCTTCTTTTCCTTCCCGTCTTTTTCCCGATTAGAGGGACATCATTTTACTAACGGAAAGTGCGTGATGCACGGGCCATTGTTCGCTGTCGCGATGGCGCGGGGCGCTCTTGATGTTCTGGATGGTTCCCACGTTGTTCTCGTATGCTCTGCTCTCTTAACGATGTTGTTATTTTTTAAATTTAATTTTAACTATTTGTTTTATTTAATTTTTTTTGATAATTTTATATATTTTTAATATAACTTGATTTATTATTAAAATTATTTGAATCACAACTTAAAATTTTATATATTTGAGCAAATTTTTTAAATAAAATAAATGATTAAAATTGAATTAATAGAATAAAGGAAGTATTTTTTATTTCATGGATGTCGTTGGTAGTTTGCTTGATTTGGTGTCACGTAATCGTGGATATGGCAAGGGCAGTACACTACGGACTGAACACGAGCAGATGCGACGGGGGACAGGGCGGGATCTTTGTGTGTGTTGGCTGTTAGCGCGAGGGCCATTGGCCTACAGGGCGGGATCTTTGTGTGTGTTGGCTGTTAGCGCGAGGGCCATTGGCCTCGAGTGGTTTGGGATGTCTCTCACGGTCCGGGAAGAGTAGCCGAGCTGAGCTCACGCGCGTTACTCTGAGTCTGCAAGTAGAGGGACAAACAATAGGACGGAGGCAAGAGCCAAGTGAGTACTCTTCGTCTCAAATTATAGCTTTTGAGTTTTTTAAAATTATAAATTATTTTCTCTTTTTAATGTATTTTTCCTTTTTTAGATATTTTTTTATTTTAATTTTTTTAACACATCTTATATTTTTTATTTTTTTTTAATTTTTGTGCCGAACCCAAAAGCATTAGAATGGAGGGAGTAGCAGCAAGGCGGAGAGCTCCAGAAACGTCCACTTCCGGGTTGGTCTGGTTCCCCAATTTTCGCAGATTCCAGGGCCCCCCAGTGTGCGCGTCACGATTCCGTGCTCGTGGTCCTCAAATCGTGGACAGGAACTTTGTTCGCGGCTCCCTCTCAGTGGCGCACGGGCGCGGACGGACGCTGTTCGCCCTTTCATCCGATGGTTGTGGTCTTCTCGTTGTATCGCAGCCACCGCGCTTAGCGTGCGCGACGAGTGCTCGTAGCGGTGCTGACATTCGCGTAACCAAATAAATATATTTTGTGGTTTTTAGATTTTTTGTTAGGCTGAAAAGACATCAACAAAAACCAAGACACAGTTTCCACCACAAGATCTGTAACTGTTTTTGACAGTTGCATTTTTTAAGGTACAGGAAGCAGTATTCTAGCAAAGATCTGAGTGTCAGTGAGTGCACAAGTAGGTTTACTCAGGTCCCCGGATTGCACATGAATGTCTAAAAAAAATAAAATACGTACTCTCTCCGTTTTTTAATTGATATCGTCGTTGATTTTTAAATTTAATTTTAATTATTCGTTTTATTTAAATTTTTTAATAAATCTCATATATTTTGATATAATTTAATTTATTATTAGAATTATTTGAATCATATCTTAAAATTTTATATTTTCGAGTAAATTTTTTAAATAATACGAATAATTAAAATTAAACTTATAAATCAATAATAACATCAATTAAAGAGAGAGAGAGAGTATGTGATGAAACTGAGGCTCTAATAACTGAGATTTCGTTGTGTCTAATGCCGGTGCACTCGGTTTGCACACTAAAAGAAAGTATTGTCGACACAGTAAACAACATCCTTAGCATAGGCGGTGCATTATTGATTACAGTCTGGTAGAGAAAAGAGGTCAGCATCATGCACGTGTTTCCACTCCCCCATTTCCCTGGTTAGTAGGACTCCGTAGGTAAAAAACCTTGCGACCAAGACCTGCCTCTTTGGCATGCTCTGGAGTCGATCTTCAACCGACCAATCCAAACGGTCGACGACTTATCCAAACAGAACAGGATCTGATTTGGGACACGTTGCATTCGATGACTTTTAGGTTGCAGCTGCCGCATGCAATAGGCAAACGACGCCTCGTCATCTTCCACAGTTCGGTGATGTCCCGCGCGGTCGTGGCATTCTGGCGTGCGCAAGCATCCTGGGCACTGCACGTACACCGACCGTGGCCCGTGTGGTTCTTACAACCAACCCGCCATGCCGAGCAGCATGACCTGCCATAAATTCTTAAGAAAGGTCAACAGATTGGTGCAGTGCATCGATCAGAGGTACGTGTTGAATAGGTGCACTTTCTTTACTCGCGCCTCACTTTGTTCGGACGCGGCCCCCTGCCGTTCTTGCGCAGCCGCGTGCGGTAGAGATCGCGCGCCGTTTGATTGAAGTTTTTTTTGCAGGAGTTCCCTTTGCCAGCGGAAGTATGGAAGCGACCGGACGTCTGGACGTTGTGATTTTTGTTTTTCTCGTCGTTTGTTCCCGTGGATGGTGCGCGTGCTGGCTCACGTGTTGTCCGATCAATCGACGCGCAGAACGACGACGAGCCGGCCGCGGCGGACGGTGACAAGGCAGCGTGTGCCGCGCGCCACAGGTCAAGGCTACCGGGTCCTGGCACCGCTCTACATGCTCCGAAGGGACACGCGGACACCTGGCTACCTACATGGAACTGTGGAGGAACGAATGGGCATTTGAGCAGGGGACGCGTGCGCGAGCATGGAGGCGGTGCCCGGGAGGAGGTGTGGCGTCGTGTATTGGAACTCTGGCACTCCACTCGGCAGCACGTGAGATCGATGTGTGACATGGCAGCCATGCTCTTTGCCCAGGTACATGGAACCTAGGTGACGCAGCGGCCGTACAGGCCACGGCATCGCCACGCGAGAACGCGCCCGTGCCCACACATGGGATATTTCGCCCAAGATCTTTTTATCACCAGTAACTATCGTTTAGGTAGCCTGTAAGCCCATTGTTAACAGTGCCCAGAGAATAACACTTGATCTGACATCGAAGAAAATAACCTTCTTTCCGAACCGCGGTAAGTCGACGTGCTAACCACAGTACGTTAATATCTGGCCCGAAATGTTTCCTTGAGAAGACAGGGACAGAGATATGCATCGTGCAGTTGATCGAGGTGCCAATCGTAATTGGTCCAGAAAAGGAGAGACAAAGAAAACTGACTCTAGTTAAAGATCTTCGCTTGAGTTGAGCTCCACTCCACACGTTTCCAGAGCCCTCATTAGCCATACATTAGCTATAATTAGTAGTACTGGACTCTGGAGTACAAGATACGGTATTCACTGTGATTTGCCAATGCCATTGGCATATGGATCGGCTTCGTCAGAATTAACTAATTATCCCGTCAAAGATAACTGGCAACAAGGACGTACGTAAGCGTAGATAATTCGAAGGGTAGTCCATCGTTATCCTCGCGTCGGTGGCCGCGAGACTCGCTTGTGGAGGTTGGGCTGGAACACCGCACCACCGTTTGATGTTTTTTATTCAAAACGTGGGTGCTTTCGATCGGTCTGGCACTCGCTACGTTAAGATAGTCCTCCTTTGTTTTTAATTGATATCGATTTAGAACAATAACTTTGACTACCTATTTTATTAAAAAAAATAATTTAAATATTTAAAATTTTAAATTATAATTCAAATAACTATAATGATAAATAAAATTACAATAAAATATATAATATTTATCAAATTTTTTTAAATAAAACAAGTGGTTAAAATTACTGTTCAAAGTCTGAGAGAGTATGTTATTGGTGAGATTAGAGTCATGAGTGAAACAGTAGTCGAGACATTTCCCGCATTGACCATTCAACGTGATCCGCTACGTGGCTCGCTGGCTAGCTACGTGGACGTCACAGGATGAAAGCTATGCAGCTGGCCTCCATGCCGCGTTTAACTAAACTTTTTATGTGCTTGCAGGAGTCGTTTTCACGCTCCGATCGGTCGACCTGTGTGGTGAGTCCGGCGCCGGCCACCAGCCGACCGTTTTCCGGATCGAGGCAGTTGTGGTTACTAATTAACCCGCGAAGTCCGCACGCGAATTACTTTTCTTACCCGTAAGTTGAACGACCAGCAAGCGGGCCTGCTGCACCATAACATAGGCCCATAGGCTTGCCCTTTATATTGCTCCGGAGTCCATCAAAAGCGCGGGGCCTAGAGATGCACATCTGCATGGGCTCAAAAGAAAAAAAAAACGTCTGGCGTCTGGCGATGGCCCATCCATCGTCTGTCGTTTTCGTTCCACAGTTCCGCTGCGCTGACTGAAAAGTCGGAGGCGGTGGCCCATCCATCGTCGGTCTGCGTTTAATTTGTTTCGGCTCAGTTATGTTCTTTCGTGGGTCTGAATCTGCAGACCATCATATTAAAGGCCAGATGGAGGCCCAACATGAGAGATGCAATTCAGAATTCACGAACTCGGACCGAGGTTTGAAGTGTGCAGCACAGAAAAATACTCCCGTCGTTTTAAAATTGGTATCGTTCCATTAAAAAATTGTATCGTCAGATTAATAATTTTAAGTTTAATTGTAAATTATAATTTTATTTTACTAATATAATTTAAGGAAGAGGGAGTACTTGCTGTGGCTACTTCAATCATGGTGGTTTCATCGAATGATTTCGCATCCAAAATCCAGTTCAAAATTAAACTAACGCTGAAATTTTCTACGAGGGACATCCCGGGCAAGCTCCACTACGAAAGCAATGATTTAGTATTTCTAGAATCCAGTTGCACGGCAGCACATTTCGAAAAAGTCCTTCGAGGTGTGGGCCGCGTGGCCGTCTGCCGTCCTCAAGCTCAAATTCAGGCCACGTCTCCAACTAGGCTAGCCACCAACCGCGGCCCAACTACCGCTTCTTCCACGAGCACGGCCCGTCTGGACTAATGCGTCTTCCATCCACCTCTCTCCACCAACCAAACAAGACTCCTGCTCCTCCGACCAACCGGACCGCGGCAAGAGGCCCGCAATGGCGCCAATGGTTGAAATCAGCCACCTCACGTTCACCTACCCGGGCATCGACGGCCGCCCGCCGCCCGGCGCGCCGCCGCTCATCGAGGACGTGTGCTTCTCCCTCGACGCCGGCCAGCGATGCCTCCTCGTCGGTTCCAACGGCGCAGGTAAGTTAGAAGTACCGTACCTCTTTTCGCCCTGTGGTTGGCCCCCTTCGTTTTCCTCTGCCGATTTGGTGTTGATTTGGATGCGGCGGCGGCCTTTTGTCCTTTGGAAGGCAAGACGACGATACTCAAGACACTGGGCGGGAAGCACATGGTGGATCCGAGCATGGTGCGGGTTCTGGGCAGATCCGCCTTCCACGACACGGCGCTCACCTCCTCCGGCGACCTCTGCTACCTCGGCGGCGAGGTAGGGGAATTTTAGTTCTCTCTCTTGTATGCGATGGGCGTGTCGAATTTTGCCATTTGATCACCAATGGATCCTTAATCTGTTGTGTCAATGGCTGCAGTGGAGGCGCGACTTGGCGTTTGCGGGCTTCCAGGTGAATATACAGATGGACATATCGGCAGAGAAGATGATTTTTGGAGTTGCTGGTATTGATCCGAAGAGGAGAGAGGAGCTTATCAAGGCAAGTTCACTCCTGTTGCAGTGAATTCACTTACATAACAAAAAATCATGGAAATCCCCATTTTGTCATGGAACAGGCACTTTTCAGTTTTCTACAACTTTGACTGTTTGAGAATTTGAGATTGATTGTTTTCACGCATTCTTCTCTTACTGACTACTTAATCACCATTCCACCCCCAAATAAGTCCACATTAGTTTCCTTCTAAAATGTGTGAGGTGACCTAATTGATGTGTTATCTGCAGATTTTGGATTCTGTTTCTGGGCCTAGTTGTTCCACAGTATTCTCCTAGGATTTGTAGATCCCCCATTTTCATGTTCATAGTACAGTCGCGGGAATTTGCGGGTCTCACCAGCTGGGATCCGGAAACTTTTATGCCACAGTATAACGAACCTGCATGCTTTCCATTTTAAGCTCGTCATTTTGTTGGAATAAGCTTCTACATCGGTTAATACCTTATAACGAGTCTTTTTTTGAAAGTGCTTAAAATCATCAGTCAATTTGTCGTAATGTTTAACCTAGCGTATGGTCCAGTATAGGTGCTTGGACCTTGAGAACGTAAAAACATAATGCTACAGATACAAACTTAACCATTCTGCCCTGGAAAGACGAAATTTGTTCATGCCTCGATACCCATGAAAATCCACTGAAAGAAAACTTAACCCATATAAGAAGCAACTATGTTCTTACCGTGAAATGAGCTAACACTTCTTTGTCCTTGATTGGAGCTACCTATGTTGTTGCCTACCTTCTTAAATAGATAAGATATAAAGTGGCTGGCCCTAGAGACAATTATATGCTCAGTAAGCAAATTTTCCATTACTTGGAGTGTGTGTTAGTGGATAATTCGATGTTAGCTTCAGTGGCTGAATTATTCTCTTAAACTGAAACGGCAGCCTATTTTCAGCTTCATGTGTGTCGTTTTACAGATTTTAGATATTGACCTTTCCTGGCGCATGCACAAAGCATCTGATGGTCAGAGAAGACGAGTCCAGATTTGCATGGGACTTCTTAAGCCATTCAAGGTTTGGTGCCCCTTTTCAAAATAATCTATCATGTCTGCACCCGGACCAATACAAAGGAGATGTTACCAATGAAAAGAAAAAACACAACCCAGGTTCTTCTTCTTGATGAGATCACAGTTGACCTGGATGTATTGGCAAGAGCAAATCTGTTGTCATATCTAAGGAAGGAATGTGATGAAAGAGGAGCAACAATCATCTATGCCACACATATTTTTGATGGCCTTGATGATTGGCCGACACACATTGTAAGTAATCTAGCTATATTCTATAGATGTAAATCAACAAAATCACATTCACAGCTTATTGCTGATGTTGGATTTTAGGTTTACATTGCTCATGGGAAGCTGCAATTAGCTCTGCCTTTGGAAAAGGTGAAAGAAATGAGCCAGTTATCTCTCATGGTAAGTACCACATAGATGGCACAGTATGTTTTAAGCACATCATGTTAGTTCTTCAGATATTGTTTGTTTTTCAGAGAACAGTGGAGTCCTGGTTGAGGAAAGAACGAGATGAGGACAGGAGGAGGAGGAAGGAGCGAAAGGAGAAAGGTCTTCCGGAATTCGACAAGGTTGTTGAGGGTAGCCGGGTTATAGGTGATCCAGCAAAGAGCGCTGCTAGAGTAGTAAACAATGGGTGGGCAGCAGGGCGGCTCACCTCAACCATCGCGGGAGAGGAGAACTTCATTTTCAGCTCTAACAGTGTTCTTAGGCAATGACCTCATTCTGAATTTACTCTTGTTTCTTGGAATGATAAATAGCAGTAGTGTAGTCCAAATGAAGACGTGGAACTTTTGCAGTAACAGCGAAAGTTCATGTATTTTAGGAGATATTCTGCCTTTTGAAGTTTGCATAACCATGATTCTGAATGTATGTGACAATATATTCTTATTGGATTCCACATGCTGGGTTCAAAGTATCGTACACTTGTATTTTCACATATATTTAACATCGATATAATTTCATTGTTTGATCAACGATCTAGTGGCCAAACACCCTGTGCCTTTTGTTTTCATTGCTAATCGTGATGTTTGGAAACAAGTTTAGATTTCTGAAGCATAAAGGAACTCGCAACTTGCACGATATTCTTCTGAAATGTCTTGTGCAATTTTGTCCAAAACCTGCTACACCGGACCGCCATCATATGCATCCACAGGCCCAATTCTGAAACAAGCCAGCGTAGGACTACGTTGCGTTACTTCACCCGCCATGCGCCTCCCGCCCGTCCGCTTCCTGCCGTCGAGCGCGGCGCCGGCGGTAGCGGACGCCAACGCGCGTATCGCCCGGCTGGCGCGCGTTGGCAACATGGAGGGCGCCCGCGCGGCGTTCGAGGCCATGCCTCTCCGCACCACCGCCTCCTACAACATCCTCCTCGCCGGCTACTTCCGCAATCACCTCCCCGATGCAGCGCTCCGCGTCTTCCATCGCATGCCCTCGCGCGACCTCGGCTCCTACAACGCGCTCATCTCCGGCCTCTCCCTGCGCAGACACACGCTTCCCGACGCCGCCGCGGCGCTTGCCTCCATTCCCTACCCGCCGTCGGTTGTTTCCTTCACTTCCCTGCTGCGTGGGTACTTGCGCCACGGCCTACTGGCCGACGCCATCCGACTGTTCCAGCAGATGCCTGAGCGCAACCACGTATCATATACGGTGCTGCTCTGTGGCTTCCTTGACGCAGGCCGTGTCGACGATGCCCGCGAGTTGTTCGATGACATGCCTGCAAAGGATGTTGTTGCGCGGACCGCAATGCTATCTGGGTACTGCCAGGCTGGTCGGATAGCTGAGGCGCGCCTTCTGTTTGACGAAATGCCAAAGCGGAATGTTGTGTCATGGACTGCGATGGTGTCTGGCTACGCTCAGAATGGCCAGGTCCACCTTGCTCGGAAGCTGTTTGAAGTAATGCCGGAGCGCAATGACGTATCATGGACTGCAATATTGTTTGGATATATACAGGCTGGCCGTGTAGAGGATGCTGAGAAGCTGTTTAATGCCATGCCAGAGCACCCGGTGGCAGCCTGCAATGCGATGATAGTTGGGTTTGGGCAGCGTGGTATGGTCAATGCTGCTAAGGCAGTATTTGACAGGATGCGTGAGAGAGATGATGGAACATGGAGTGCAATTATCAAAGCATATGAGCAGAATGAATTCTTTATGGAGGCACTGTCTACCTTCCGCAAGATGTTGTGCAACGGTATCCGTCCAAACAACCCATCTGTTATCAGCATCCTCACTGTGTGTGCTGCGCTGGCTGTTCTTGATTATGGTAGGGAGGTGCATGGTGCGATGCTAAGGTGCTCCTTTGACATGGACATATATGCTGTCTCGGCATTAATCACATTGTACATCAAATGCGGAAATTTGGATAGGGCCAAGAGGATCTTTAACATGTTTGAGCCCAAAGACGTTGTGATGTGGAATTCTATGATCACTGGTTATGCTCAACATGGGTTAGGGGAGGAAGCACTCCGCATATTTTATGATATGAGGTTGGCTGGAATGGCACCTGATAGAATAACGTATATAGGTGCCCTTACAGCATGTAGCTATACAGGTAAAGTTGAAGAGGGGAGGAATATTTTTGATTCTATGGGTAAGAATTCCTCCATCAGGCCTGGACAGGAGCATTATTCTTGTATGGTTGATTTGCTTGGTCGAGCAGGACATCTGGATGAAGCACTGGATATGATAAAGACCATGCCAATTGAACCAGATGCTGTAATTTGGGGATCTCTGATGGGAGCCTGTAGGATGCACAAAAATGCTGAGATTGCAGAGGTTGCGGCTAAGAAGCTGTTAGAGCTAGAGCCTGAAAATGCTGGGCCATATGTCTTACTTTCTCACATTTATACATGTGCTGGGAGGTGGGAAGATGCCTCTGAGATGCGAAAATTCATTATCTCAAGGCAGTTAAATAAGTCACCAGGCTGTAGTTGGATAGAATATGGCAAGACTGTGCATGTCTTCACATCTGGTGATGTTAATACACACTCAGAGCATGCTATCATCATTAAAATGTTGGAGAAGTTAGATGGGTTGTTGATGGAATCTGGATACTCAGCTGATGGAAGCTTTGCGCTTCATGATGTTGATGAGGAACAGAAGTATCAAAGTCTGCGGTATCACAGTGAGAGGCAGGCTGTGGCATACGGACTTTTGAAAGTTCCTGAAGGAATGCCCATTCGTGTAATGAAGAACCTCAGAGTCTGTGGTGATTGCCACTCTGCGATAAAATTGATTGCAAAGATCACTTCTCGGGAAATCATACTGAGAGATGCAAACAGATTTCATCATTTCAAAGATGGGTTATGCTCATGTAGGGAGTATTGGTGAGATGAATGTTGTTATAACGTTCTTGCTCCACATCAGATCTTTGATGATCCTTTCATTGTGGTAAGTGTCCCGTTCAGTGTTTTGTGAATCACTAATTTAAATAGCTATTACAAGCGCTCCATATTAGCTTCATCAACAAAAGGCCTCAATGGCTCGATGTATTTTGTTTAGTGATATCTTGATGCTGATGCTTTATAGGGCACACATTCAGGACTCAACCTCCACTGGACATAAAGTACATCATCAATTATCAACATTCAGCACATGGTGACTTGTTCCTGCAGCTGTTAAAAGTGTGGCACAGGAGTGCAGGCTGCTGCACTAAGTGAATTCGTATCTTAGAGGTCCAATCAAACTGAACAAGAACGTAGGATCACTTCTTATTCTTACATTAAAACATAAAGGTGGCTTTACATCTAATGCAAAGCCTTTCTTTTTCATCAGGAGCATTTTCTCTCAAAATTTATTCAGTCTGATGAAGAAAGCTACAAGGTGAATTTCTCTCAATCTGATGAAGAAAGCTACAAGAACAGGAGCCTTTCGTTTTCAACAAGAGCATTTTCTCTCAAATTTCTCTCGGCCTTCCGGTGACCGACCTGTTCAGCAATGCCGGCGGTGACATCCAGTCCACGCCACTCATCCAAAGCTCTTCCTCGTCTCGGAACACATATTACCTCTCAAAGGCATAACTGTCAACTCAACAAGGCTGCTGATCACAGAGGGAAACGGCTTTCACGCTGTGGAGGAGGGCGGGATGGGTGGCACGGTGATAACTGATCAAGTCTGCCATCTGCACGTACTCTACGTCCTTCTTAATGGTGATCTTGGGGAGAGGATTCACCATTTCCGTGGCCTTCGTCAAGGTGATCCGCTTTCACCGATGTTGTTCCTCATGGTGATGGAGGCCCTCAGTGCGATGTTTCGGAAAGCGGATGAGTGGTCGCTTCTCCAACCGCTGGGGGTGCGAAACATTCCACATCGCGCTTCGCTATATGCGGACGACCTTGTGGTCTTTGCCTCGCCTACTAGGTCGGATCTACAGCTTCTCCTAGGTATCCTCTCGCTCTTTGAGGGAGCATCGGGTCTGGCCACTAATTTGCAGAAGTGCCAGATCACCCCCATTCGGTGTTCTATCGAGGAGCTCGAGCTCATCTCGTAGTTGTTCCCGTGCTCAGTCGCGGAGTTCCCCATTCGTTACCTTGGGCTTCCTCTCTCGGTAAGGAAGTTGCCTAAATCAGCCTTCCAGCCGTTGGTCGACAAGGTGGCCGACAGACTGTCCACCTGGAGAGGCGAGATGCTAAATAGGAGTGATCGGCTAGTCTTGATCAAAACCACTCTCTCTGCGATACTAGTTTACACTGCCATTGCCCTGCGGCTTCCGCTTTGGGTCGTTAAAACTCTGGACAAGCTTATGAAGACTTTTCTGTGGTTGGGCACTGATGTGGTGAGAAGCGGTAAGTGTCTTGTTGCATGGCGGCAGGTTCAGCGGCCGCTCCACTTGGGTGGTCGTGGCGTCCTGAACCTGGACTGTTTTGGAATAGCTCTCCGTCTGCGCTGCTTGTGGTTACAGCGTGTTGATCGGAGCCGCCCTTGGGCTGGGCTTCGGCTGCCGGCTGATCATACCACTAAGGCCTTGTTTCGGGCCTCCACATCTATCCATCTTGGGGATGGCCGATCGCTTCTGTTTTGGTCGGACCATTGGTTGCATGGCAGAAGCATCTCGGATTTTGCACCTAACCTCCTATCTATCGTCAAGCCTCAGGCTCGTAGCGTTAGGTTGGTTGCGGATGCTTTGCCCGAAAATGCTTGGGTGCGGGATTTGGCAGGGGCTCTCACAGTTCAGTGTGTGCTTGAGTTTCTACTTTTGCATGAGCTCCTTCAAGGGCTCGCCCTAGACCCTCTTATGGAAGACCGTTTTGTTTGGAAGTGGAGTACTTCTGGGGACTTCTCCTCGGCCTCCGCTTACCATGCCCTCTTTCTGGGTGGGTCGTTGGTGCTTGGGGCGGCCCAGCTCTGAAAGACTCAGGCGCCCAACAAGTGTTGTTTATTTATCTGGCTTGTGTTGCTTGGTCGATGTTGGACGTCAGAGAGACTTCAGAGGCATAACTTGCCGAACTCGGGGTCGTGTGCGCTTTGCGGCCAGCACCTTGAGCTGGTTGATCACCTCCTGCTTTCTTGTGTTTTCAGCAAGGAGGTTTGGTTCAGAGTTTTTAGGCATTGTGGGTGGCAAGCTTTGTGGACAGGGCAGGACGTCTGTGTTGTGGAGCGGTGGCTCGCCAACCGCAAGCGGGTGGTCAAACCTCGTCGTAAGGCCAACACCCTAGTGGTACTTGTCGTTTGGGTGCTGTGGTTAGAGCGTAATGATCGCGTGTTTAGGAGCCTCTCCTCTCTCGCTTATGTGATAGCAAACAAAGTGTTAGATGTCTTTGCTCTTTAGCTGGTATGTTAGAGTGGTCGTTTTTTTTGAATATGTAATTTTCGTTGTGCTTAGCTCGGTCGCTAGGAGGTGTGTTGTATCTCTCTGCTGTCTGTGTGTACTCTCTTTTTATTTTAATACGAAATGTGCATCGCGGGGTTGAAAAAAAAACGACCTGGCTGGTAACATGTTGTCATTTGTCCCTGCTCAGTGTTGCAAGCTTTAGGATACGAATGGGAACACGCTCGAGTTTTCGAATCTTTCCCCCTTAACCTAGCGATTAGTACCTATACATTCTTTAAAGCTTAGATGAAATCGACTTTTTTATCATGTGTCGTAACCATGTGCTGATGTTTCTTTTCCTTTCTCGGTTTCTCCCCGGACTGCAGGTATCGGGTCTGTTCCATTCATTTTTTGGATTCCTCTGTCGCTGCAGCTTCCGTTCGTGGAAGCACCATCCTTGGCTTCCATACGCCAGCCAGAGTGCGCCCCGACCATGGAAACAGAATTCAATGTATCTTCGAGGGAATCCGACTGACGAGAGAGGAAACATTGGGCTAATACCGCGCCTGTCAAAAACAACGTCGCGAGGAAGTGGAACTTTGTCTGGTTTTTCTTCAATGTTTATCTCTGCTTGCAAGTAGCTAGGCAATTACCGCGCGCTTAAAATGTGAGTAGAATTGTGGGGACTGATTTTTTCGGTCCAATAGTACGTACGATGGCCTCTGGTTTAATCAATGGGAGATCGAAATGACACGAGTTCAAATAATCTTGTGAATATCTGGTGAACAACAAACAGTAAAACCCCTCTAGATTTCTCTATATATACAGGGCTGGCACGTAAGAAAATGAGCACACGCATGAGTTAAACTACTCAGTAGTACTAGAATTGCGAGGAGACTGACAAACCAGCTGGTCCAAAATGGCTGACATGCACAAGATACTCGTCCTGCTCGCCCTGCTTGCGGCACAGCTGACCGTCACCTGCGGCGATGCCGCCGCGCCGGTCCGGATGCAGCTGACCCGCATAGACGCCACCAGCGGCGGCCTGACCCGGCGTGAAATGCTGCGGCACATGGCGCTGCGGAGCAAGGCCCGCGCGGCACGGTTCCTTTCCGGCTCATCGTCAGCGAGCGCCCAGGTCTTCCCAGGGAAGGGCGATCCCAACACGGAGTACCGAGTGAAGCTTGGCGTTGGCACGCCGCCGCAGCCAGTGGAGCTGAACCTCGACACGGGCAGCGACGTCATCTGGACCCAGTGCGGTTCGTGCCCGGCCTGCTACGACCAGCCGTTGCCGTACTACGAGCCGTCCCGCTCCGCCACGTCCTCCGGCCTCCCCTGCGGTTCCTCAGCGTGTCAGGGCTTCCCTCTGTCCTCGTGCGGCACCAGGAATTCGTTATGGGGGAACCAGTCGTGCGTCTACACCGGCGCGTACCTCGACAAGTCGGTCACGACCGGCGTCCTTGGCGTGGACACGTTCACCTTCGCCGGCGCTGCGGGCCACGCCGCCGTGCCCCGCGTGACCTTCGGCTGCAGTCTGTATAATTTGGGGTTCACGTTCAACGTGAGCGGCACGGGCATCGTCGGCTTCGGCCGCGGCCCGTTGTCTCTCCCGTCGCAGCTCAAGGTCGACAACTTCTCCTACTGCTTCACCGCCCTGACGGGGTCCAAACCCGGGCTCGTCCTGCTCGGCGTGCCGGCCAACCTCTACAGAAGCAGCGGCGCCCGTGGCCCCATCCAGACCACCCCGCTCATCCTGAACCCTGCGCGTCAAGTTTCTACTACCTGCCGCTGAAGGGTATCACCGTCGGGTCGACCAGGCTGCGCATCCCGGAGTCCGCGTTCGCGGTCACTAAGAACGGGACGGGCGGAACCGTCATCGACTCCGGGACCGCCATCACGATGCTGCCGCCGCGTGTTTACCGCCTGGTCCGCGACGCGTTTGCCTCCCAGGTGAAGCTGCGGGCGAGGACGAACGACGACGGGCTGCTCTGCTTCGCGGTGCCGCCGCGGGCGACGCCGCGGTTGCCGAGGCTGGCGCTGCACTTCGAGGGCGCGACGCTGGACCTGCCGCGGGAGAACTACCTGTTTGACGACCGCGAGAAAAAGGGGCGCAGGGAAATTTGCGTCGTGTTGGCTGACGGCGGGGATGAGATGACCATCATAGGCAACTACCAGCAGCAGAACATGCACATACTCTACGACCTGGCGCGGAACAAGTTATCGTTCGTCCCGGCTCGCTGCGACAGGGTTTAACCTCGCTCCCTCGAGCGGTCCTGCGCTCCCGGTGCACGGAGGGTCATGGCATAAAACACCAGTCATTTAGGAATAATAAAGTGTCTGTTCGTGTGGACACTATCTGTTAAATTGCAAAACTAATTTTGCTGGTATGAATGAAATACACAACATATTTTTGTTCCGGGCAGACAAAAAGTTTGCTGGTATGTATAAATATATAAAATCTATTTTTGCTATAACCGCTACGGGGGGTGTAGCTCATATGGTAGAGCGCTCGCTTCGCATGCGAGAGGCACGGGGTTCGATTCCCCGCACCTCCATATTTTCCTTTTGCACTTTCTGAATCTCAACATGAATGAAGCTTTCCTGTGCCGCAAAATTCACTGCGTTCATTTGCTCCAATCCCCGATGGCGTCGATAGTTCTTTAATTTTCAGAGACTTCAGCTTTTTTCAAAGGGAGGTTTCGATCCCCTCATCATCTGAAGTTCTGAACCCGCCCTGGCCACGAAAGGCAGAAAAACCTCTTTGGATCATCTCCCTGCAAATTGCAAGCAATACGCCTGGCGCCTGTCCCCTGGGCACTGCTGGCCCAACCACTGCATGGAAATGGCCTGCCGGTGCTCAAGCTCGAAGCCCGTTCACAGCCTGGTGGAATCGCTTCCCAAAATAACGCTGATACTGCCTCCCGATTCGAGCTTCAGGCGTCGTGAAGGCCAGGTTTGGGGGGGGGGGGGGGGGGGGGGGGGGGGGGGGGGGGGGGGGGGGGGGGGGGGGTGGGTGTGTTTGATAGAAGGGCCGAGCCCGTGAATCTTTTCACAAAATTTTTTAATTTTTATTAAATTTCAAATTAAAAATAAATAAAAATTAAGTCAGATTTTATCTTCACTTAATTTTAGTTTATTTTTTCAGTCCGTTTTTACCCTCAGCCGAAATCGTGGAATCTAGACGGTGACAAAGCCAAAAGAAAGCAACCCACGAAGACCGAAGACACGCTAGCTACGTACCTGCTCGGTTCTTTCCATGTGAACCGTGATGTTTCTCTGAACTACCCACTTACCGGCCTTCCGAATTGTGCTGTCACTGTCCTTATGGAATCCGACCGCTTGGACATCACCAACCCATCCCAAGCACCCAGGCCCCAGCTGTGCAGCAGTGCTGGACGTGATCATGCACGCCGCCTTCACGACCGAACAGAACCATGGAGGCGTCACTAGTGGATGATGGATCATAACGATTTCACCGTCAAATAACAAAAGCAGCTAAAGTTTTATGCTCTCTCTTGATCAGGCGTGCGTCCACCATCTCTTGTCAAGCATGGATCAACGTACGAGAACTACCAGACAACAGCTACTAGACGTTATGGTCATGGACTGCCTCCGGCGAAATCAAAGCCATCCATCCGGCCGGCCGGCGGCACCACGAGCTCACCTGCCCCCACTCAGTCGAAAGGGACTGAGATCGAATACCCTTTTCAGGAAATCGGTGGGGCCAAAAGGTTCCCATCCCTTCCTGCAGCCCGGCATGGACGACCGGCTCCAGCAACCACCCACGCGATCGGAGCGACAGTGAGCCTCGCTCGATCTAGAAGGTCAAGGGCAGGCATGAACGCACGCACGTATTTTATTATCCGTTCTTCTCCATGACTGTTCGCTTCTTATTTAGTTCTTTGTTGCTTAATTCGCTCATGACAGGGATGGGTTAGGTGCTGAGCTGGGTGCCGATCCGTACTATTCAGAATCGCGATCGTCCAAAGATCGTCTAGGACGACGCATGCTGGTTGCTAGTAGCAGCAAATCTGCCGCCGCTGCTTGGGTCGTAAGGAGCTGACGAGAACCTGGTCAGGGGACAGGAGGAGACATTTTCCATCGGTCCCAAGCTTTGAACAGTTCTTGACCAACCATGGACTACTGCTATTACTAACCAGCACAGCACATGCAGAACCAGAAGCTTAAACCATTTGCATTGTGAAAAGTCCGACGTCGTGTGGAATGTGGATGGAAATGGAATCTGTCGCTTCAGATTATCAGCTTAAAAATGGAAGGGGGAGGGGGGGGGGGGCGCAAATGGTCAGCGGCTGGATCCTGTCTTAAGTTTCTCTTAGCTTGTTCGTGTACTCCGTGGACTCTTAGCCGCGTGTGCTAGCTACATACCGATCTTTCGAAGAAGTTTACTGTGCAACTACACGCCGCGTTATTTGGCATCAGGTTTTATCTTCCGATTGTTTCCTTTCTAGTCAAGTTACACACGTAGGAGTACATGTACTGTAGAATTTAAAAGAAAGTGCAAATTCTTCTATCGCTGCCAAAAAATTTGTCAAGAACTCTAGAGGCTGACAACGGCTGTTTCCCCCCTGCCTGCAAGTGTTACAACTGAAACAAACTCTCTAAGACTCCTCCCTACCTGTAAGATCTTGACAGATCTCGGAACGTTGATTATAACAGATTCACAGCTGGTGGCTACTAGCAATCGATCTTGACCGGTTGACCTGCCCATGTGCTGGGTTTCCTTGGGCCTGTCGATCTGCATCGGAGGGCTTGCGATTTTAATCCGCGCGGGGTTAATCTGTCCAAGTTAGTACTAACTTCAATTAAAAATTAGCTTCAACTTCAATATTGGTGAAACTCCCTCATCAGTTGAACGAGTGCGGTTCAAAGGCGGTGTCGACCATCAGCTTTTCCTTGATTAAACTTATTAGATGTAGTCGTGGAAACTCCAGGTGATTTACTGGGGTTATATACACATGGTGGTTAAGCAAGCGCAAATAATCAAATACGGAATATGTTTGCAAACCTGTCGTTATGTCCATCACGTAATTTTTTAAATCGCCGCTCTGCTCTGACTGGAGCTGCTAACTTGACTGTCGTACATCTATACAGCGACTTGATCATACTAGATCATCTGACCCGCACTGTGGTTTAATTCATCAGGCGTCACG
The DNA here is from genome assembly GCA_001602315.1 of Zoysia pacifica. Lineage (NCBI taxonomy): Eukaryota > Viridiplantae > Streptophyta > Magnoliopsida > Poales > Poaceae > Zoysia > Zoysia pacifica. The sequence goes on along the minus strand of BCLH01000344.1, from coordinate 139,595 downwards.
CCATGCCCTAACAAACCCAACTGATTGGAGCGATGGATAAAATATAGTTCTACTAGATAATTATTCTCTGGCGTGTTGCTGTAGAAATTTATAATAGTGATAATATTTTATTATGGTATGATGAAGAAAAGTTTAAAAAAATCATAATAGATAAAAAGATTAAAACATATGAGAACTATTTAATAAAATTTATTTGAGCTCACAGAATATGATAATTAATCATATTTAATTAAAATTTTAAAGTTTTTCTAGCTGCGTTTATTAATGAAATTTGAATGGAACATCTACTAGGCTGGTGCTGCTATGGATCAAGTAGGAGTAGTGTGGGTGGATTGAGGAAGGAGGAGGGTCAGATTAAGTAAAGGTGAATGGAAGATGATGATTAAATAGAGGATGACAGCCGGTAGAACATAAAAAGAGAGACAAATAGAAGTTAAATAGAGAGGTGTAAAATAAACGGCTATGATCAACAGGAGCCTCATAATCGAACGATGTAAATAAAAAAGATGATATAATTTGATGAGAATTTAGCTTTTAATAATTAGTGAGTTATACAAATATAGATACTTTAGATTCGAAAGGTTACGAAAAGGGAACGAGATCCGACGAGCGGTGGCGCTTGGGGGCCACCGTGTGGGCCGGTAGAGGGGGTTTGCCTGTCCACGCATCAGTGACGCTCATGGGATTTCGTTTCTAACAGATAAAATATTTATATCTTTTGTTTCCTTTTAATACACAAAAAATAAGTATGATTTGATTTGAAATGCTCTTAACTCAATTACCAGAGAGTGAGAGGGGAAAAATATCCAGTGTTGCATTCGCGGTTGCCGCGGATAGACCTATTAACAGCGACGACTAATCACCGTTCCTGCACACAGCTGCACCAGGATTTTTACGGAGCGGTGGCCGTGGGAGGATAGGATTGGGATGGGACTGCATGCGCCTTGACTAACAGTAGAATATGCCGGGGTCGATCGCAACAGGCTGCAAGAGGGCATTACTCGCGGCTTCCCTTCAGCTTTCACCCTCTCGCGCTGCCGGTCAATTCAGATTACCCGGCTCTTTCATCGATCAGCTGTCACACGTAAATCCAGCTAGTAAAAATATGTGGTGTGTCGTTGCTGCCGCCGCCAATTGTGTTTCCTGAATGGTACACGTCTCTTTGCTCTCCGATCGGTCATTGGTTGATCGCCTTGTTACACCGAGATGATGGAAGCAGCGGACGTCATCACGGTACGTCCATCCAACGTCCATCCAAATGTGTCACTATTATACTGTTATTGAAGTATAAGTGAATTATCTGTGTTTTCTCATTAGCATAAGTTTTTGGTGCAACTGATTAGTACACAGTAGCTCAATAGCGGTTATTCTGGGAGCGTAAAGAGTTTACTCCTTTGGAATGTTGACATTTAATAGAATTTGTATGAGTGTTTGAAAGTAATTAGTTCAATTTTCTCAAAAAAAACATAGGATCTAAAACAAAATTCCACAATTCATAAAGGGCCTTACTATTCCTCGTGATTTTTGGCCTCTTATATTGGATCAGGGTTCAAAAAATCATTGAAAACCGACCAGTTTTCATGGTTTCGATGAAACTAGTCTGATCAAATTTCATTGGATTGTCAATTTTCATTAAAAACCGAACATGAATATTGCAGTACAATGTTAAACTAACCGGTTTTACCTGTAAGCCAATTAGTTTTTTTTTATCTATTTTGAACCTTGTATTGGATACAAGATCACATATACTACTACTTAGTGTCGTGCGTGCTGTTGCCATTTGTTGGCTGGCCGGCCAGGACAGCACGGTCAGAAAGTGCCTCGCAAGTACCTGCGCGCGTAACCAATCAATGACAGAACACGCGCAACTTGGTAGTACGGAGACGCAATCTTGGACCTGATGAAAATAATCTGCTACGGAGTACTTTTATTTTTATCCGTGTTGCTTCACTCGCTTCCTATGACGAACCGTGCATGGGAGGCAGCGCTGATCTCGGTTGATCACTGCATGCGTCATCATCACGTTGGAGGTGCGCGCCGTACGTCTGCTTGATCGATCGATCGGGTGATTAAGCTTGTTAATTAGCCTTGCGAATCAAAATCGAACTCTGGAAAGTCCAACGCGCAGATACGCACTGTATATGTGTGCTCCTGCATGCGATGAACCTGGTGATCTGGTCATCGCTAAGCTAGGGCCCTAGAAGATACTATTTGCTGCGTCGATCTGCACCGTTTCAAACCAGCAGCCACCGCCACATGGGTACGTGTTTGACCTGGTTTATCAACATAATGTACGAGGGACATGCAGGACCGAGTATAATCCTACTTGATCTCCGGCGAAACGGATGATGTGTTTACTGCTACCTGTCATCAATAATTATTTATTCAGCTACTATATTACTATATACGTCATGCAACGACCAAAGTGCGTGGTGATGCAATTGCACACGTACCGCTGGAAGAACGGGTGGACGTTGAAATGGTTAAATTAATAAAACAGCCTTTCTCTCTCGGAGGAACTCAGGTGATGTTGAACTGATCTCCTGCCTGACAGTTTAGATCGAAGTCGTTGATGCGAGCTAGCTAGCCGGAGTGTGAACGAGCAGGCACAAACAAGGTACGTACGCGTATTGCAAATATTCAGATAACGTAAGTGATAAATTTACATATTTGCAAAATAAAAAAGAGTGGTGCTTCCTGCTCAAGTAATTGGCTTACAGCAATTGACTTTGGAGGCAGAAAAAAATAAGCGCGCGCATCCACATGATTGGTTCCGCGCAGTTTACTTCTAGCTCCAGAGTCCAGATCGACCGCATGCTTGCTTCAGCAACTTGATCCCAGTATCCCACCAGGCAAAAATTCCCCGCACGTGCGCGCGCGCAAGCTCAAGTTTCTTCCTGTGTGAACATCCACTGATCCGCATATACACAGATAGAGTGACTGCAGCGAGCGCCCCGTCGATCGACGCATGGCGGAGTACGTTGCTTCCGGCGATCTCTCGCCACGTCAAACTGATCGATCGATCAACAGCGGGCCGGTCGGTTAATTTCTCCCGCGGTGGAGTCGTACGTGGACCGGTGGACCGGCGACTCTGGTGAGCAGCTAGCTTGTAGGGCTCCAACGCGACACGAACGATCTTCTCGACGTGGAACCCCGGCCGGGCCAGATCGAAGCGGCTTTACGTACATACGCGCAAGTAATCTTCCGTGAACCTTCTCCGTCCCTTTCGATCCCTGTCGCTGTCTCTGGCATCCAGGTCTATGGTCTTCGCAAATCTATCTCATCAATTGTTTTCTTCAACTCCCTGAGCTAGCTGAGCAGCGGCAGCAAGCAAGAAACCGTCGCGCCCGACGACCGTACCGCGCGCCACCGGGGCAAAGAAGATCTAAAACGCCATGTGCTCCAATGACCCGCCGAAAATTATTGTGGAGGTCTGCAGATTCCCGGAACCTGCATGGTGTCGCTATCCCGTGGCCACGGAAGCGGTAATCAGAGTAGAAGAGGGAACAAAAGCTATCACCCGTCTAACGATCTTGCGGCGCCACGACTCTTTATAAGGCGCGCGCGGTGGCAGCGGAAACCCACCATCTCAATATCGATCTAACGCTCATCGACGAGAGCCAGCAACCCGCTGTGCCACCTTAATTCCTGCTGCTTCGTTCGATCGATCCATCATCTGCTTTCGTGGTGACCGCGAAGCCACGTCGATCGGCAAGAGGAGAATCTGAGGAGGAGAAGATGGACAGCAGGCTGAGCGTGCACCACCAAAACGGGGGCGTCTGCAAGCCGCCCGTCCACCACGGCGGCGGCGGCGGCAGGAAGGGCGGGCGGCAGTGTAGAGGCGGCGGCGGGAAGGGCATCAAGGTGGTGTACATTTCCAGCCCCATGATGCTCACCACCAGCGCCGAGGAATTCCGCGCCGTCGTGCAGGAGTTCACCGGCCGCGACTCCAACCTCGCCGACCACGACCTCCACGAGGCCGGCGTGCCGTCCTCGTCGACCTCGAACAACTCCTGGTCCTCGTCCTCTTCGTCCTCCTATTCCTCGTTCGGCCGAGGCGCCTCCTCGACGGCGACGACGACGGCAGGCGCCCGCGCTCTGCCGCCGCAGGCGATGGCGACGGCCGGCCCCGGCCGGCCGGCGGAGTATGCTGCCGGTTTGGCCGCGCCGCCGCCGTTCCAGGGCATGTACGAATACGATCAGACGGCGGGGAGCCTGCTTTACGGACAGGACTACTGGTAGGATCATCGGTTCCCTGATCTGAGCCACGCATACCCGAGCACTGTGCGGAACATATATTTCCTCCTTGAGTTTTTATGTGCGTGCATATATGCTTCCATCCTCCGTGTTCCTGGGTTCCACCGATCACTCGAGCTTGTACTTCCTATGGTTCATATGTTGATACCGACAGATGTGTACTCGATTTATTATTCTTTAAAAGGAGAGGTATACACGATCGTTCTCCGCTAGCTCTTCGTTTGTTCGTACTGTGTGCTGCCAGTTTTGCTTCCATATGGACCTACATGCAATCTAATCCTGATTTTTTCTTTTGATAAACAAATACTACTATACGGTTTCAGTTTCTTCAAAAAAAATCTAGCTTATAAAGGTAGTTTTTTATAATCTAGTTTATAAACATAACCTAGATTATAAAGGTATGTTTGAAATAAGCGGAGATTACATAATCTGTTTTTTTTATATAATTTAGGTGGTTCCAAACAAGGCTTTAGTTGTAGGTTCAAAACAGAAACCAGCATAAACGTTTCACCTTTTACATCGCAAGGCGAAATTAACCAATAAGAAACCATCATCTAGCTCTACGTTGCGTTAGCCGAGATGCAAAGCAATTTTTTTCTAACAAACAGGAACCCTATATATTAGAGAAACTCTAAAATAAAGAAAACGCTTTTCAAGGAATCCTGTTAAATGGGTTCTTCGTGTAGACCGTAAAATTGGTCAGCAATAACTTTTTTTTTTGCGACTAATTTGTCCGCAATAACTAATAAGAAATGGAAACAAATATACTTAAGCCCGTCAGGAGTCAGGAGTAGTCTGAATCTGAATTCCCCCTCGAACTATTAAAACCATGGGAAACAAAAACTTTATTTTTATGGTGTCAATCGTTTTCTTTGCGCAGACGTTGATGTGAAGACGACATGGCAATACAAAAAATTTCTATCTTCTTTTTTATGCGTGGCCTTATCTTCTTCCTCCCATCCTTTCCACAAAAAAATAACATCTTCTTCCTTCCCATCTTCTCCCTGGAAGCATGGTTCTTGTTGGTAGCAGCGACTGTGTCCAGGGTACTGGGCACCATTCGTCTAATAGCACAACATATTATCCCCATTAGGATTGAGCTCAAACCTGATGATATTTATATATAGAGAATCCATCACAGACACCATGAGTAGCATCTTGCCAGTAAATTATGATGCCTGTTACTTGGATCCCTTCCTGGCTACACGATCTAGAGTCGAACAAAGAATGAGATGCGCCCTGCCTAAGTTGCTTGTTGAAATACCTAGAGTTTATGTTAAAGCTTAGACAATTAAAAACGTCAGTTCAACTACTTTTATTCGATTATATTTTTTATGTTTTCTTCTTGTTATCGAGAGGATTATGGTGCGAAGGTGCCTTTCATCTCGATGCTGCTGCCATGTCAACGTTAGTAATTTGGACTAAAACTGCCTCTGACTAGTAATGCTTAATGGACATTTTTCCATATGAAAAAGAGTTCAGAGAAACCAGCCCATTGGGCTCGAGCATTGATCTACGCTAAAAAGTCCGGCCCAGCCTGTGCCAGACTATTAATTAGAGCATCTGTTAGAGCCTTTCCTTACTGCTGCCTCTATTTCAAAATATAAGTATTTTAAAGTTAACATAAGGTCAAATATCTTTTAACTCATGTCAATAATATTTAAAAAATTACTTAATTTTTTAATATAAAAATATATTTTTTTATGAAAGTTTATTTAATGATGAATCCAAAAAATATAGATTTTATATAATAAAATATTATTAATTATATATTATTAATGATCAAAGAAATAAACGTTTGATTTTGATTAAAACTAAAAATACTTATATTTTGAAACAGAGAAGTACTCCGTTAGCAAACAGTTCTTGTGACTAATGAGTGTTGTTGCATGGGTGCCTCTACCCTTCACAGGCTTTTATATACTCCTACAGTATATCATAACAGAATTCTGTAATTAAACTTAAACTAAGAAAAGGCACGCAATAGTTAAGGGAGGGAGTAATTAAATTGTCTCCGTTAAAAAAAGTAATAAAATTGTCCGATCAGGATGTAAGGTGCAAAATCAGAATGGTGCTCTCGTGGATCATTAAATGGGGGTGACCATTATTGAGAATTGAGATAGATTCCCAAACAGGCAAACTAGAGGATAACCGATCTCTTACTCACTTCGTCCTTAAATTCGATATTTTGACTTTTAATATCAATTTAAATCCTTCATTTTATTTTAAAAAGTATGATAAATATAATATGTTTTTTATAATTTATTTTATCATTAGTGGTATTTAGATAAGAATAATAATTTTATCCCTAGTGGTATTTAAATAGCATTAATAATTTTATATATTTGAATATTTTTTTTGAATAAAATGAATAGTTAAAGTTAATGTTAAAAGGCAACAATATTAATATTTTAAAACCGGTGGAAGTATATATTGTTTACAGGGCAGACATTTTTTCCCTACCATGAATACGATGTAAACATTTGAAAATTCAATTGAAGAAAAGGTCTTTTAGGAAAAAAAGAAATCCATTAAAGAAAGATCATACAGCAAGGAAAGATATTCTATCTTTGGAATTCTCCTACGAGGATGAGAGGACTTGAACGCAAATTGTTCATCTGACTCTTAGCTCCACATAATTACTCAGGTACTTCATCTTCCTTTCAAATTAAATATTCTCTTATTTTAAATTATTTTAACTATGTACGTACAAAGTATATAGTTTATTCTATGGACCTAATACAGAGTGTTTGTTAGTGTCTTAAAATATAGAAATATAATGACTTTTATTTTGAAACGGAAGAACACTTTGTAAAAAGAAAATGCATGGTAGAAACAAGTGGAGGTGGAAAACGGTAAACTACATGACCTCCTTCAATTGCACCTAAACTATAAGGACTGTAGAAGAATTTTAAATTATGCTCTCTATAGCAGACACCGTGTCAATATGACACGTCAGAATGACACCACTACACTAATGAGGCCAATCATCTTGAAGATACCGTCGACGACTCTTACTCTGTTCCTTCTTTAATTGATATTGTTAACATTTAAATTTAATTTTAATCATTTGTTTTATTAAAAAATTTGTTTAAATATATAAAATTTTAAGTTTGATTTAAATAACTCTAATAATATATTAAATTATATCAAAATATATATAATTTATTAAAAAAATTTAAATAAAATAAATAATTAACGTTAAATTTAAAAATAGTGACCTGAACGGAGTACGGAAGAGGTAATCACTGATGCAGTGTCACGGCCTCACGGGTCCCATGAGCCTGCGCCCGACCCGATGTTCCCTCCCCGCCAACGTGCGCGCCGGGAGCTCCGGGATCCGACTCGAGTCCACGTCACCACACATATCTACAGTCGCACCTCTAGCTCCCCAACACCAAATCCTCGTGCACCGAGTACCAACCAAGCGATCCGGGATCCGCCGGTCAGAGAAACTCTACCCAACGTGCACCGCGCGCACCCTGACACAACGCTTTCGGGCATGGGCAGGGACTCTATTAGTACGAGGCCCGCAGCTCCCTTCCCTCGCTTCTTCCCCCTTCCAGCGCGGGTGGCATCTCCGTAATTTCTCCGCCTCTTCGCCGCCGCGGGGTGGGAGGAGGAGGCGGGGGCAGACATGGGCAACGCCAGCGGCCGGGAGGAGGACGTCGCGGCCTCGTACGGCGACGGCGCCGACGTCGAGGATGGGGGCGGGGACTCCTCGGTCCGGTCGTCGGAGCGCGGCTTCCCGCCTTACGGCAGCGGGGGAGCCAACCACGGGCGGAGCGCGTGCTTGGTGGGCGGCGTTGGGGGCGGCGGGGGTGGCGCCGGATCGCCGCCCGGGAGCCCCGGCCGCTCCCTCTCACCGCGGATGTTCGTGCCCCAGGTCAGATCACGAGATCCCGCACCGCCCGCCTCGCTTTGGTTTCTCGTTAGGTTGATCCAGAATTTGGTTTCGGATGCGTATTCTGCCCGGGACGTGGTCGGGTGACGTGGAGGTGCTGCCCTGGTTTGGTTGGTTGGGTCAGGCAGTGCGGCAGGGCCCAATGAGAAGAGTGGTCGCGATCTGGAAATGACTTGGTATCGTCCGAATTGGCTCGTGATTAATGCGAACTTTCTTCTGGATTAACTTTTTTCATTTCTAAGACTCTGAACCGATTTAGTTCGCGTTTCGTTAGTTTATATTTTTATGATTAGCTGCCTACTTCGTAGTTAATTTTCAGAATTCTTAGCTTACTGGCTAACATTTCTCGTGTTCACTCGTTGGAATGCAAACCAGCTTTGGTTGTCTGTTTGTAGACTGCTCTTGCCTTTTTTCAGATAATAGTTGAATACTTAAATTGTTAAAGAATGTAGACAGGGAGCATCCTCCAGTGTGCGCAAATTGTTGGTTAGTCATTTAACTTCAGAGGCCATTTCTGTATTATTCCCTTTTGATAGAGTCATTGCATCTAGACCTCGTCCTATTTTGTATTTACATGGTGAATGGTGATGTGGGAAGTTAAGTGACGAGACTGATGATCCAAGGCCTCTGTCCTACTCCTAGTAGTATTTTATTCTGTCAGGTTTCTTTTCAGCCTCTTTGCACATCGGTAATTAAAATTGCTAGGGAAGTCAGGTCTCTCCGGCATATTTTATTGGATGTGATGTATTAACCACTACCATATCTAAACTGCATCTATGAAATATACCTGAATGCTTAGTTCAACTGGCCTAGCTACTTATAATGTATATAAGCATTCAGATGTAGAGAAGCACAGTCTATTTCTGTTAAGAGTTCATGCCATGCTTTATTTTGCTAATAGAAATAATAGCCTTTTCCAAGCCAAAATATGTGTTGCTCCTTATGGACATTGTGCTTCTATTTGGTGAAATTTATATCACAACTATTATGGTACGATGACTAAATGACGTCTGCATGTTCCTCCAAGATGTGTTTCAATTGGATTGGTTAAACCAAAAAGAAAAGGGACAAGATTATTTCCAGACTTCCAGTTTCTGTTCACTGAATTTGTTGCTCCACAGAATTTTATTCTTGCTGATGTTGCCATGTTTTACCTCATGGAATTGTACATTTGATCACAATCATAGAATTTGACAACAGGGCTCTTCTACCTAGCTTCAAAATGGCAGCATCTGTCTTCCCTTTTCAGCAGCCTTTTTTTTTAAAAAAAATGGCACAAATTGTTTATAGTGATGGATTGAGTACTCTGAACTGCACGAACAACAATATGGAATGGGCAAACTAAACTATGTGAAAATTAACTGATATAGTGCTTCAAATAAACTGGCAAGTTCCAATGAAATGTTGGCTTTTAAATTATATGAAATATAAAATGAGACAGCATGGAACTTAAGAGTTCTGATATCGGTACATTGTGGTGTTCCCTTTTTATTTGCGATAAGATTTGTAATGTAGACTTAGACGTCATCCTCTTAAAATTGTGTGACAATCAACTACAATTTTGTATGGTGCAATATGTGGTGTGTTTCAAAAAATAAAAAAGTGGTGTTATTATATGTGCATCAATAATAAAAAAGGCTAAGGTATTTATACATTGTAGTTTATTAATATTATTTCAAAACCTTTTTCAACTAGGGATTAAGGGGTCAGAGGTCAGCAGCATTCCTTCAGAACGGGACAATACCCTTCCCCTTTTTCCCCGCATAATTTGTTTCAAGCATATCCATATAGCATCTTCATCTTTGTCCACCCATAAGCTTTTTAACAATGGTACATAAATTCTGAAGACTGAACTGCAAGAATCACAGAGCAGAAACGGAACCTAGCGCTTTGCTATGCAAACGTTTTTTTAGGTCTGCCACATTTCTTAGCCTTTCGACTGCTGTTGTATGGTTTCTTTAGTTGCTTATGACATTTGTGGTTACTATTTAAGCTATGAAAATGTCTATGGTATGCTAGATGCATTAGGTGAACATAAGACAACTGCAGGTGTGAACCAAATGATTTCCCAGAAGTATCATTGGTGGAGTTTATTTGATGCCACTGTGCCAGAATATCATTCCTCCGACAATCCTAAATATTTTATAAAGCTTCATTGATCGTTCTTTCATCAAATTGTTTTTACAAAAATGTTATAACATCTGATCCTCTTACTTTGTAATATAGATTACTTCACTGCAATATCTTTGTGTTATCTTAAAATTTCACAAAACTGCAGGTATTTTACGAATATTATCACAAAACTACAGATTTAAACCATAGTTTCAAAAAACTACAGATTTGCTACTGTAAATTTCAGACACATTGCATAAAATCTGTAGTTTGTTGATAATTTGAGTATAAAATCCGTAGTTTTGTGATATATTAGATACAAAATATGTAGTTTTTGTGATAAATTTGATCTAAAATCTGTAGTTTTCTGAAATTATAACTTAAATCTGTAGTTTTATGATAATTTTGATAAAATACCTGTAGTTTTGTGAAATTTATTTTTTTATTAGTAGTTTTGTCAGTGCAGAAAGGATTAATTACCTTATGTGTCAAGTTATAATTATTATCTGTGTATTGACTATGGACTAGTCCCGTATTGCAGACACCTGTACCCCCACTGCAAACAGCTGCTGAGGTAATCCCAGTATTCAACAATATCTTGATGAATGAACAAGAAGAGGAGTATGATGGCCCTCCTCAAAAGGAAATTCCTGCTTTGATTGTGTGGACCCTTGGAGGAAAGAGTGTTTATGTTGAAGGGTCATGGGATAACTGGAAATCAAGGTGTGCACCATTTGATTGTTAATCCTCTTATGCAGGACCAGGACTGTAAGTTCAGGCTATAACAAACAAACTTCTGAGACTGTTACTTTATATATTTTGCAGGAAAGCCATGCAGAAATCTGGGAAAGATCATTCTCTTTTGCTAGTCCTCCCTTCTGGAATTTACCGTTACAGATTTGTTGTAGATGGAGAAAGGAGATGCCTTCCTGATCTTCCCTGTGAAACTGATTCAATGGGCAACGCAGTTAACCTTCTTGATGTTAATGTGAGTAGTCTATCTTTTGCCCTGAGGACCCAGGTACCATCAGGAAAAAAAAATAATGGGTAAAATTATAAACAATGTTTTCTGCCATCCCTCGCTGAAGAAAGTATAATGTTTTCTTGGGCCAATCTTATTACGTCTTACATATCCGTGGTTCCGTAATCAGGGTAGGAAAAATGAGAAGGCACTACATAAACTTTATAATTTGTCCTGTTTTCTGGAAGGATTTCAATTTGAAACTTCTATGTAGTGATAGTAATTGTCTTAATAATCCTGTGGTTGGTTAAGAAAAACCTTGGCCCCAGGGGAAAAGACCTCCCCCGTGGTATTGCACTTAAGCAAAAACTGTTGGTCAAAAGTTTGACTGAGTTTGAATTGTTGAGAATTAGTCAATAAGGCTAGTATCATATTTTCTTTCTGAACTATATATTGATATTATCATTGATCCATTGTTTCATTATATTGGCATCATGCGTGCAGGATTTTGTCCCTGAAAGTGTTGAGAGTGTGGCAGAATTTGAGCCGCCTCCATCACCAGACTCTAGCTACAGCTTCCAACAACCTGAGGAAAAGGATTTTGCAAAGGAGCCCCCTGCTCTTCCATCTCAGCTGCATCTCGGTGTCCTTAACTCACAGAACTCACATGAAAGCTGTGCTCGGCCCCAGCACATAGTCCTGAATCACCTCTTCATCGAGAAGGGGTGGGGCAGCCATCCTCTGGTGGCACTTGGTCTAACCCACAGGTTCGAGTCCAAATACGTAACCGTGGTCCTATACAAGCCCATCGAAAGATAGCATAGCCGGCACATGAAGTGGAAAGTTTAATGCTTGACAACTCACTGCGTGACCGTCAATGAGCAGAGACGACGTCCCCCTTCTTCCTGTAAAAACGAATTGAGGATCAGGAGAATTTTCGTTACATTTGGCAACTTGCTGGGCCTCTGGTTGATTTTGTACATGCTGCGCTATCATGATGTTGGCCTCCTGGTTTTAAAGAGAGCCAAGAAACCCGAAGTTTCTCCATGCCTCCGTGTCGCTGTCGTTCCCCTCACTTATGAATTATGTAGAGATACGACTCAGAACCGTGGAAATCCACAGAAATGTTAAAAGTGTCAGAAGTAGATCTTTGTGATTGCTTCTTGTTTAGAATGGTGAGGATGATGGTGCTGCTATGTACTATTAATAAGGCATCGCTCATCACAGATAACGCGCTCCAAGAACATCCCCGCCGACCTGCATCTGCTACGTACGCATTTGTAGCAGTCACTGCTGAAGTGTTGCAGCAATTCATCATTCACTGCAGTAGCACTGGAAATTCTAGAAGCGCATCGGCCGATCATTCGATAGAGTCATTGTTGAGTAACAGTTGGCCGCGGTAAAATCCCGGGAAAAGGGCGTGGCGTCCGGGCAGGAAAAAGTCGAGTGTTTCCTCCCATGACTACCTCCTCCATTGCCACAATACCACTGTGCACTGATGCCTGCGCCACCGGGATAAAAAAAAAAAAAAAAAGAGCTGGGTCCCGTTGTGCGGGGGCGCGCGGCCGCTGCGGCTGGCAAAAAGCCCCCCCTAAAAAAAAAGGGGCGTGCCGGGCGGCCCCGTGCAAAATCCGCGTTAGCCACCTCGTGCCTGCCCGCGCAAGGCAAGGCGAGTGCCACGGAAAAAGGCGATGTTGTCTGTACTACGGCGCACCAATCGCTCGCCCCGCCGGTCCAATTCTCCAGTGGACCGGAACGGATCATGATAGCCTTTGCAGCGGCTCTGCGCTTGATTGCCTGAGTCAGTCAGGCAGTGCTCAGTGTCTGGCCGGATCTCTTTCACAAGGATTCGGTGCCGTGTGGGTGTGGCGATCGACCAGCGCCACTCTCGTCCTCGGTCGGCCGGGGATCCGGGCCCTTTGGCTCACACTGTCGCCACCCCTCCTCGTCCCAGCGTGTGCGAGTGCAGGCGCGCGCGTGGCGCTGTTGCTCCACGGGCCGGGGCGGCCCTACGGAGGCGACCGATCAGCCGTAACAAGCATGGGGCGGAGCGCGCGCTCCGGCGAAAGGCAGGTGGTGCTTCCCGTGGGGGCACGCACAGGCCGCGCGTACCGCCGGGTCCTACGTGAACCAAGTGTGCGAAAATCTCGGTGCACGGGTGATGCACTGAAGAACCCAACAAAACAGTATACGCAGCAATTATTGTGGCGCACTCGCTCGCTAGTTGCGGCTGACTGATCGATGTAGGAGTCGTACGTGCTAGTGGCTCCACTCCGCTGAAAGCCTGAAACACGATAAACACACACATGCGCGCGCGCGCGCACACATTGATAGAAGCATCACTTTGTGTTCGGTACTGATCCAAGCGCGCGCGGTACGTAGCAAAAACGGCACAAGCAAAGGCAAACGAGGGGACGAACGATGACAACGGGAATCGTTGCCACCCGGCTAGCACGTCGGTTCTGCTGACCGTACCGTCGCCGCCGAGCGCTAGCGGACAGCGGGGACACGCACCCGGAGGCAAGCCGTTCCCGAACGGGAACGGGGCCCTCGCGGCGGCGCTCGACAACACAACCCCCCACCCCACCCGCCCCCGGCGCAAAAAGATGCGGGTAGGTGTGCTCGCCTGCTCGGGGAGCGCGCTCGTGCGCCCTACGTGTCGTCGCGGACCCTGCGGCTGGCGCCACGGGAACTCTCGCCCGCCTCCCACACGGCGCCCGACGTTATACTCCGTTTACTACTAGCGTGGTGCCCGGCCCCGGATCCGACGCCGCTGGCCCTACGGAACGATGGGCAGTTGCCAGTTGGGCACCGGGTGGGCTCGCGCGAGGCGTTGGAGAAGCGAGGTGGCAGCCGTTCTCGGCTCATCGCGGGCCTCGCGGCGGCGGTGCCGCGAAACGCACAGTTCTCGGCAAATGGTGGGCTATGGTGCGATCGCCCTGCCCTCCGGCTCCGTACGTGTGCGCGTAGCAGGCGCTGCGGGTTCGCCACGTGAGGTGTCGCCTCCGGCGCCCGCAGGGAGAGCCTAGCCTAGGATCCGTTCGACCTCGGAGCGATGGATGGATGCGAGCCCCTTTTCCTTTCCTTCTGCATGGCCTCTTTTGCTTTTGCCCGCTGGATCTCCTCGCTCAGTTACAGAATTCCCCTCCGGTCGTCTTTAATTGTGGCGCCAGTGCTGCTACAACAACTCTGTTTCTGCGTGCGGCCGCTAGTGTTTGTACTGGATGCTGGTTACTGGTACAAGCAGCAATTCACCGTCAGCGAGATCAAAAAGATAGTAACACATGATCAAGATCAATGCAGGTTTGGTTTAGAGATGATGGAAAGTAGCTGGAGCAGTAACGAAGTTACCTGTTTGTTCTCGAGCTCCCCGAGACGACGTTACTGTTCTGAAGCAGACGGCGAGAGGAGACGGTATGTGCGTTCATCGCCTTGCAGGCGAGATGTAAACTTGAAGCTAAATCAACGATCAGAAAGAAGGAAACAGTGGGCACAGTTGTTGTTCCATCCTGGCACGCTGGAAAAACCGATCATGACCACGGGCTTTTTACAACGTGCCAGCCCCGTGCTTCACAGGCCATGAATACCACTGATCCAAAGTGCAGCTCTCCGAATAGTGGTTAATCGGTTCCACACCGACGGCGTGATTGAGACCATTATTCCTTAATCCCCTCACGGGCTTAGCTCTGTGCAGTAGTACTTGCATGCAAGTCCCTTTCCTTAATGACATCTTAATGACGCGTAAAGCGGCAGGTGCCTGGGTCGAGTGCAAGTGCAACAGCACACTGGCACAGACAACGGCAGCTTGCGCTGTGCTGCCCGGCGGTGGCGCGGTAGTGTACTCTACTCTGGCGAGCAAAGCACGCAGCAATCTGCCGTCTGCCGCGCGTGCAGCTCGACTCGGAAACTGCCCACCCCGCAGCTCTTTGTCCCGTCTCTCATCAGCTAAGCTCGCGCGCAACGAGTCCCTTAACTACCCTTGCCGTTGCCGCAGGGTTCACCGACACGGCAGGGGCGACACGGTCATTGCGTGCGCCACGCGCGGAGTCTCACTCCTTCGCCATCGCCAATTATAATAACGGGCCGCGCGCGCGCCCCCACACGCCGTGTGTTGCTGCTCCAGCTTCACTCAACAAACGGCTCAGAAATGCAGCCGCCGCCGGCGCAGCAGCAGCAGCAGCCGGAGTCCGCCCACCGGCGGGCCTCGTTGTCCACGTGCTCCGCCGCGCCGAGGCGGACAGGCGTCGGGTGCATGGCGGGAATCCTGCGGCTCTTCTCCCCGTACCATCGGAGCCACCACCGGAAGCGCCTCACCGCGAAGAACAACGCGGCGAATCATCAGCCTTCGTCCACCGCGCGGTCGTCGCCACCGTCGACGACGACGCCGAAGAAGAAAGCGGAGGCGGCGTCCCCCTCGCCTTTTCTTTCTCCGGTGAAGCCGAAGCCGGTGCACCAGCAGCCGACCGCGGTCCGGAGGCGGCGCTCCTGCGACGCGCCGCGGAGCCCGACGATCGCGCCGGAGCACCGGCGGGCCAGCTGCGACAGTCCCCGGCCGCCTCCGCCGGCCATCGTGGCGCGCCTCATGGGCCTGGAGGAGTCCGCGCCGCCGTCTCCCGCCGCGGTGCAGCGGCCGGTCCTTCCGAACCGTCCTCCGCCTCCTCCCCCGCTGGCTCCTCTGGAGACGGCCGCGGAGAAGCGGCGGAAGCTGCTGGGCGCGCTGGAGAAGTGCGACGAGGACCTCAAGACGCTGCGGCGGATCATCGCGGCTGTCCGCGCCGTCGAGATGCGCGCGGCGGCCGCGTCTGACGTCGTCGTCGTGCCGGTGGCGGCAGGGACGACGCCACCGGGCAACAAGGTCGCCAAGTTCGGCCGCCGCGACGGGCAATCGCCGACCCCGTCTCCGTCGCCGCCGCAGCAGCAGCAGCGCAGCAAGCCCCGCGCCGACGAGCAGTGCCAGTACCCGAGCCCGGACTCGGTGCTGGACGCCATCAGCTCCCCGAGATTCCCATGCAGGATGCAGCCGCCACCCTGCACGGATCACGATGCATGCGGCAAGCCCGTTTCCGGTAACGGCGCCAACGGCGCCGTGGTCCCCGGCGCCGGGACGAAGATCGTGAAGCCCTCCCGCACTTTTGTTTTCTCCGGTACGTACGCCGCCGTTTGTCATGACGCACACTCGCATGCTCTCTGTCACCTTGGTTTCGTTTCGACCAGCAGAGGAGTGTACTAACCTCATCAACCTGTCACGTCAAGTTTGTCGCTACGAAACGTGCGCGACGATGACACGTCTTTGTTTTCCGTGCCACACCTGTAGGCGACTACTGCAAGACCAAGGCCGGCGACGAGCTGCATCTGCACACGGCGGCCAGCGCGCACCCCCACCACCACTCAACGGTGGTGGCAACCGAGGCGTGCACATTACTCGCTCGGCTGCCGCGGGCGGCGGGGGCGGAGAGCTGGCGCCACCACCGGCGGCGGTGGGAGACGGAGGCCGCCGCGGCAGGGCGGGTCATCAACCGTGCGATGGTGGAGAGCGTGGCCGACGTGTGGGGGCCGCAAGGCACCGGCGGCGGCGGGGCGGCTGTGCAGCGATGGGAGTGCGGAGGGGTCGCGGCCGCGCTGGAGCGCGCCATCTTGCATGACATGGTGTTCGACGTCGTGGCCGAGCTGCTCGCGCCGTCCGCCAACGGCCACGGCACCGGGTGCAGGAAGCGACTCTGCTTCTGATTGTCGTGCGGGATTCCGCGTCGTGTTCTTGGTTTCGTCTCGCGTGCGTTGCATGTGTTGCGGCACGTCAAGGTCTGAGCGTAAGTGAGGAATTCACTGCCGCTGCGCCATGGATGTCAGCCGATCGCTAGGCCAGTCCACAGCTATCCCCACCTGATAAAAAGCGACTGCTGATCGTAGTGACAGTAGCATTGAAAGAAGGGATTGCGCCATTGCGTCGTTGTGGGTGAAGGAATTAATCAATCAATAAAGTGATGGCAAGCAGCTGCCAAGGTACTCTACTTACTACAGGAAGAAGAGCAACGTCCTGCATCCTGAATTAGCAAGTTTCTACTCTGATCTTCACAACGTACTCCAATTGATGCGATGTGTGTAGTGATACTGAAAGGAAGCAGTAGTACAGTCTTTTTGTCTGGGTTTGGGGGAATTTTAATCAGCAGGTCTGGTTGCTCTTGGCGTCGTGCCTCGTTTGCTTGATTTTTGTTCTGAATTCGTCTCGTGCTCCTTTCGTATGGAATTCTGAAATTTCGAGGACGACAGATTGCGAGATGGCCAAACACGATCAGGGTACTGGTGTCAGCTGATTGAAAATCCTGTGTTCCTGCAGCAGCAGCGTAGGCTATGGGCTTACGCTGGCTAGAGCCCCTGTGCCTCGTCCTCCAAGGCTACAAATTCAGGGACCATCCATGGTTTCTTTTACCGCGCCGTTGCCGCGAACAGCAGCAGCGGTGTACTACCGTGTACGATCGCACGTAGTGCTCCCTGGTCCCTACCCTACGTTCCACGCAGGGACTGCCCAAACGCTGTCGTGTCATCGGACTGCGACGCGGCGTGCACCTCTAGCTGCCAAGCGCAGCTCCTGTGCTTCTGGTTACGTATGCGTAGATCGAATGATCGTTGCGAGCAGAGGAATTAACCAGTTTCTGCGAACAGATCTCACACGGGGCCCAACGTTCTCTGAACCCGATCACAGCGACTCCCAGTTCTGAGAGAAACACGGCACGACC
Source organism: Zoysia pacifica (assembly GCA_001602315.1). NCBI lineage: Eukaryota > Viridiplantae > Streptophyta > Magnoliopsida > Poales > Poaceae > Zoysia > Zoysia pacifica. The sequence goes on along the minus strand of BCLH01000344.1, from coordinate 121,627 downwards.
GATCTAAAATGGAGTCTGGAGAGTGGTTCCTGATCTCCGCTCGATCCTCGAGAAACAAAAGAAATGGAAAGCGAAAAGGAGTTGTGGGCGGTCCAGCCCAGTTCAAGGCTAGCCCGGGCCCATATGAAGCGCAGAGGAAAGAAAGAAAGACGGACACTACACGGGCCAGTCTTCGCTTTCGCAAAAGAAAGCTTCAAGTGATTCATCTCTGCCCCCGGCCGCAGGCAGGCACTTCCACCGAGCGAGCGGCCATGAACGATTGGGTGGGTGGAATCCGGAGCCTGGGCATCGGATCTCACCTTGACCCGATCCCAAGCTTTCCTGCTGGTGAGTGGTCCCTGCCCGGAAGAAATCCAATCGAAACCGCGGCAGGCTTTTCGCAAAGGTAAAAGGCAAGCGAGCACCCTGCGAGCTGACGACGATGGCGCTGCCGACCGCCGTGGATGGTGCTCTCCGTAGTCCTGTTTTCAAATTTTTGTCAGTAAAAATAATATGTTTTAAAAATTTATCACTGAAAATTTATTACTAGATTCACAAATTATAGACATCGAACCATCAAAGTGGAGATAGAAGCTCGAAGCTAGGAGTACGTTGTTTATGCACAGACGGACTAGTGCCATGGACCGTAGCTCCAGCCTCCTGACAAGCTCACAAGTTTGAGCTTATAGCTGCTTGGGCCTCCTGACAAGCTCACAAGTTTGAGCTTATAGCTGCTTGGGCCCAGCAGGCCCAACGGTCTTTCCATCCTGTGTTGAGGTGGATTTGAGACTCGTTTGTTTCTGTTTAGGCCGCGTCTGGAACACTGGCATCGTGTCAGTCCAGCCTCTGGGAGCCAATAACAGGATATATTGATTACAGACAGAGTCAGGCACACTGAGGGAGGGGTAGTTTGGGGAATCCGCGGCGCGACGTTAACGGGAGAGGGCATGGACCGTGGACGGCGGAACGGAGGTGCCGGGGTCCGTCCGCGTATAAACCGCGGCGAAGTTCCTCCGGTCGCCTATCTTCCTCGCCCCACGGCCTGATCTCTCCGGCAACCGTCCCCAGCTGCCGCTCGTTCGTTCATTCGTTTCGTTCGCCCCCGCGCGAGAGGAGAGACAGAGAGGGACTCGACGCTATGGCGGACCAGCTCACCGACGACCAGATCGCCGAGTTCAAGGAGGCCTTCAGCCTCTTCGACAAGGACGGCGATGGTAAGGATGCCTCCGTTTCCTCCTTCCACCCTCTTCTTCTGTCGCTGCGATCTGTCTGCGCGGTGCTCTGGACTTGTAGCTGCCGCGCACCTTGTAGTCGTATATCCTTCGATTCCGAATGAAACACACGGATTGTTTACGGTCGAGTCTCCTGTGTGTAGTGTCAAATGATCTCGTGTTAAGCACGCGCGCCTCAAAATCTCGCTGCTTCTGTGCGTCCAGCAGCCAGGTTCATTTCACCGTGAGGTAGATCGTGGGGACAGGCGTGCGCGATGCGGCGGCACGTCTGCGCTTGCGCTGCCGCATAGAAGTTGTGATCTCGCGCCGCTCCCGGAAAGGGATTTAGATCGATGTGATTGGGGAACGGAACGCCTCAGTTCGGGTCCAGATGTGGCGACTGGCGAGGCAGTTGGCCCTGGATCCGGCCCCGGCTGTGGACCAACCAACGGGCTAGCCCTCCACCCCGTGCTTTTTGTGGGCGGTAGGTACGCTTGATCCAGATCGGTCGGTTGTCTTGGGGTTGGTTTGGTCATGAACACGAGTCTACCATTTTAGCGCAGACACTTTTGACTGGCATTTTTTTGTTTGTGCCTGTGGACTGAAATAGTTTTCATGGGACACAATTTGATTGCAACTGACTTATTTTTCAAATTTCATATTAGTAGTGTATATATGTGGCTCTTAGATCCAAGGATCTGAATTTGAGGCATCTGTTCATGTTTTGGTTGGGCTAATTTTGGAGTTGGGTCTGCTTGAATTTCGGTCCTGCCTTGTGGTATTTAATTTTTTGGCATAAAAATGATCATGTAACTGTACATTGACTCTGGTTAGTCTTAACATGTTTTTGCATGATGATTGTGACGTTATATTTTTAAATAAATAGTGTAGTATATGATTGAATAGGGTGCTGCTGAGTTGGTCGGTTTGAATGACTAAACTTTGTTTCGTATAAAGATTTATTTGGTCAATATTGGGTAAATTTTTGTTGATTCCAACCAACAGTCGCTGGGGTCCATTACTTAGCTGTAAGGTTGGAAATGGACAAATTGTTTGGTGATCATCCACCTCATGAATCATGTAAAGATAGACATGGGAACGTTTAATTATCCTTTGCCTGATGTTTATCAGGTTTTGAGTGATTGTTTGAGGTGTTGCTGTCAATTGACTGCATAGTGGGATGACTGATAAAATATTCAAACAGGCGAGTCATTGAGTTCTCAATGTAAACTTGTCTCTTTTGTACATGTGACAGGATGCATCACAACCAAGGAGCTGGGAACTGTCATGCGTTCATTGGGTCAGAACCCAACCGAGGCTGAGCTTCAGGACATGATCAATGAGGTTGATGCTGACGGCAATGGCACCATCGACTTCCCTGAGTTCCTCAACCTCATGGCTCGCAAGATGAAGGACACTGACTCCGAGGAAGAGCTCAAGGAGGCGTTCAGGGTGTTTGACAAGGACCAGAACGGCTTCATCTCCGCCGCCGAGCTCCGCCATGTCATGACCAACCTCGGTGAGAAGCTAACCGATGAGGAGGTTGACGAGATGATCCGCGAGGCTGACGTTGACGGTGATGGTCAGATCAACTACGAGGAGTTCGTCAAGGTGATGATGGCCAAGTGAGCCGTGGTGATGGTGTGCCCCGTTTGGAAGGAGGAAACCTTGCATTGCGTATTAGTAAGGAATGCAGATCTTGTTTCCTTTGTCTTCCCTGATGAACCGTTACTAGTTGTAGCTGCTGAACATTTCAAGTCCCCAGTCTCCAGTGTGTCGTCGAACCTCCTGCTTCCTTTGTGAATCCTGTAAGGCTTTGCTTGTTCTGGACGCTGATTGCGGTTGGATCCGTTTGTAGTTCTATTTGTTCGTCAAACCTGCTGGACTCCTGTATTACTGGTGTATTTGCCTTCTTCTCTGGTCAGTGTGCAGAGAGGAATATTCTGTTGTCAACGAGTGCGTGTGAAAATGCCGATTTAGAGTCCGGTCGCATGTGCAAGGAACGAAATGGTTGGTGAAGTTTGGCCGGGTTCTTGTTCTTGTCTGCAAGTTGGAAACTTGGAAAGATGCTGTTAGGTAGTTCACGTTCTTCGAGTAATACGAACCTAGTCTGCATATGATCGCATCAAGCAGTACTGTAGTTTGTTTGCCTAGGATTGGTTTGTCGCACGGGGCCTCTAGCAAGCCGGCCACATCAACATCCATTACAGAAACAAGGCCGTTGCTGCTTGTCGAAATCTACAGAGCCATAGTTCTAGCCACGCAGATTTTTCCGTTTTAGCTCCCCACCAATCATTCTTCCATTACCAAATATGCATCATCATCCACGAGGACCAGAAGAACAACTATCTGTCTTCGCCTCACATAGTTTATTCGAATTACTACACCATAAACAAATTTATTAAGGGGACTTGAACTGACAATCGGTACTCCCTACAATATCTGATGCACCTCATCCCAAACCTACAGACTCCTATTACATCCCACACCATCTGCTCCCAGACCATGAATGAAAGAACGAACGAACGAACTTCTGCTTGCGGTAAGCTCATCCGCCACAGCCTTCAAGACGGTTGCTTCATCGTGCTTGCTCGGCATCAACGAACGAACGAACGAACTTCTGCTTGCGGAAAACTGACTCTACGATGGACACTGATCGTCCGGAGGACGGAACTATGTACTGGGATGAAAAACTGGCACCGACTCATCGGATGCTTCACGCCGCTGCGCTGTTGCCGTCGACCTCGCCGTCGCACTTCCACACCACATCCTTGAGCTGGGTCGACAGAGTTCTGTAGAACTGTTGCACAGCAGAACTAATTTGTCAGTGTTTAGTTCATAGAACTGATTACAGAGAGAAGGATCATATGGCATAATCACGGAAGATCAGTATACCTTTTGGAATTCAAGAGTATCTCCCTTTGCTTTCTTGACCTCAACTACGTGTAGGGACGGGGCTATTTGAAAAACCTGAAGGTGGCTGAATGAGTAATCGTTCTTCAAATTAAATAGATACAGTATGTTTCTTTTAACAGTGTTTCACTTACCTCGGTTGCAACATTTAGGTTGCCTTTTCTACCTGCTTTGGGATTCTCCATCCGCATCTGAAAAGAACAAGTGCACAAACCTTTTAGAACTTATGGAAGAAGGTAGTAAGGGTGGTGTTTCTCAATAAGTTCGATATCGGTCGCAAATAAAGCAAGTATTCTACATTCAAGCCAAAGTTTACAATATACTCCGTAAGTTGAATGTATTCTACATTCAACTATATGTACTTCAGTTGAAAGAAATACCTTGTATTTTTTCTTCTGAATGTCAAATCCGAGTGGCTTTGCAGCTTCCTCAATCTTTGTGATGATTTCCTTTGGTGGACATTGTGATGTGAATCTTGTCTCTCTTTGATATTCCTGTATTTTCCTTTTTATTTTAGAAGTCGGCTCATTGTGATGATAAAATATGCATTGATTACCAAGCATGTATAGAAATACTGAAACCTAACATTGTCACCTAGCCTAGGTACACAGAAGAAATATTTCTGACCTCCTTTGCCTCAAACAAATTGTCCAGATTTAATGCCTGGTTCAGTGAAATAAGCTCAAATGCATTCATTGAGGTCGGCTGATCTTCAGTTTCCTCTTTCACATGCTGGTCCTGATAAAAGACACCAGATACGTACAGTTTAATTCCTACTCCAAAAGCATAAATGTTTCAACAAAAGATAGGTCCGTTTGACTCACTTCTGAGTCTCCAAAAGCAGCGTCTACATCATCCAAGCTAGTTTGATATTTTTCATCAAAAACTGGAGGCTTGTATCCCTTTTTGAACCAAGGATCTTCCAGTATTCAGCGATGGTGATCCGCTGGTCAACATCAAAGACACCCAATACAGATAAGATGAAGAATTACTTCTTGGCATCGAAATATTAAGCAAAAGACTCAGTGCATAATATGGTTCAAGGATCTGCAAAAATAGTATTTCTGTGTTGCATTTTTGAAAAAGAAAACATGATTTTTCTTATGAAGTTAGCTGAGAATTTTTCAAAATACACGCTAAAACATTGTAAGATACTTACAGTTGTAGGATTGGGATCAAGAATTCTGGTAATCAGGTTCTTAGCTCCCACAGAAATCCAGGAAGGGCAGCAAAACTGAGCTTCAGAAATCTGTGATTGCAAAGGAAGTATTATGAGACCATTGGCAACAGCATTTTGGATAATGTTTCTTTTGTTTATTTCTCATCGATATTACCTTTCTATATACGGCAATGATGTTATTATCCTCGAAAGGTAAATAGCCAGCAAGAAGAACAAAAAGGATTACTCCGCAAGACCAGAAATCTGCAGTGGCACCATCATAGCCCCCATCCTCAATCACCTAGAATAGTAATACAAATATTAATAGCTTAAATAATTTTCGTAATTCAACTTATTTCCAATATTTGACACACAATTGTTGTATTAAGCAGAAAAATACCTCAGGAGCAACATAATTGGGGGTTCCACAAGTTGTGTGAAGTAGACCGTCAGCCTACAGACAAAAGAGTTCTGGCGAATGAGATAACAAAACGTGCAACTATAAATGTTGATTTATCAGAACTGTAATCGTACCTTCACTTGCTCTTTCAAAGCACTCAGACCAAAATCAGATACTTTGAGATTTCCACCAGCATCAAGCAGCAAATTTTCTAACTGCAGATGAAGGTTCATAAATGTGTCATTTTCTGCACTTCTGTGCCCATAATTTATTATAGAAGAATCATGATAAGGAAATTAAGACTTCACCTTCAAGTCTCTGTGATATACTCCCCTACTGTGGCAATAATCAACCGCATTGATCAGTTGTTGAAAGTACTTGCGTGCTTCGTCCTCTTTCAACCTTCCATTTGTAGCCTGATTGAGAAGTAGTTGCATAAAAGCAAATAAAATCGATAAACACATGCTCATCTTATCAATTCATTAGTACAATGTAGAACGATTAATTTCATGAAGAGTTTCAAAAAATGATATGCAGGCACTTACAATGATTTCAAAAAGCTCTCCACCAGTAACATATTCCAGAAAAATTCTAGCTTTACTTCCCATCACCTGAGGTGGAAGGCAAAATTTAGCAAAATACTAGCATCAGAGAAATTTTTTGAAACTGCTAGTATCAGAGAATTAAATATAAAGAAGAGTGTATAATCTTATTGGAGCTTACCTCATACTGTCGAACAACATTAGGATGTTTTATTAACTTCATAGTGCAAATTTCACGCCTAATCTGCATTGAATTACGGATGATATCATCAAATGCTGTTATTTCTGAGGAGAATATGAAATAATAAGTATTTGTTATTATGAAATTTTTGCTAGTGAAAGCATTTGCCTTACCAAGAACTATTAACTATGTTAGAAGTAAAAGGAACTATTTACTGAAGTGTACATACTGAAGTCACTGTATTCTATATAGTCAGACAACAATTGGAAATACCACAAGGCACCAGGAGGACATACTGAGTTGGTAATATGACTTCAGCTGGAAGATCACCATGTGAATGGATCACCATATCATGCAAATGTGCTGATGTAGAATCATTTCTTAACTGAATTTACATCTTCTTATGCTGCCATGCTGACACAGCAACATCCAAGAAAGAAAATTCTTCCTCCAAGTTGCTCCTTTGATATAAAGATGATAAGTGATGGTAGTTATGTTGGGAACGAAGATAAGATTGGCTGTAGGGCAGATTGAATTTTCATAATTTAGAGATTTACCCAGGAGCATTAGAATTTTAACCACCTCATTTCTGATTAATTGAGATTTGATATGTAAATTGTGTTATGGACAGACGAAAGGGATGAAAGAAATTTCTTGATACTGACCTGGTCAACTAATCTGTGTTTCTGAACCTTCTCCTTATCAAGGATTTTGATTGCAACAGGCTCCCCAGTTTCAGTGTTCTTCGCAAACCGGACCTTTGCAAAGGCACCTTCTCCGATGGTACGTCCAAGCTCATACTTCCCAACACGGCGCTTCACCTTTGGGGATAATGCAGCTCTTTTAGCCCTGTACATCTTCCAGTTCCGCAAAGGTATTCTTCAAACACCTGGTATTGTTCAAAAACCAATCATTGCTGTTTTATCTTGAAAAACTGAAGAGCATGAAAGATGATAAGAAAAAGATGATATGTGGAGATTCATGGGCTGAAAATGGATACTCCCTCCGTTTCTTTTATAGTTGCCGTTCTGGCTCTATACCAGTTTCATAGAAGATTGTATTATATGAGCCTAGACAAACAACCTGTCTAAGATTATAGAAGATGCTATGAAACCTTTTTAAACATAGTCATAACTACAACAACTTTTAAACCTTTTGAAACAGAGGGAGCAGTTAAAGTTTGAGAAAACTGAGATGACACGTGAAACAACAATCAATTAACCTATTGAAAGGGAAAACTAGATCAAGTAAGTTAAGCATGTAAATATCAATCTCGTTACATTAACACCATCTTGTACGAAAGGCAAATGAATAGTAGCAGTTTCTGAGTTCAATCCCAAGCATGGAAGTGAAGTACTCCGTAGTAGTAACATTCTTTTGTCATACTTTCTTACACGAAAGCAGAGGGGCCGTCATTGCTAAATTCAACATATCTCGCTCGCTAACACTCTGCATCACGTGACATTAACAAAGTAAAATGACCAGACGACTCTAAAACAGAACTGCTCAATCCACCTTGAGTCCTTGACTCTACCGACTAAAAAGAGATGCGGGCAAAGACCAGAATCCAGATGCCGATGCAACACGTCTCGGAGAAAACACATGCCGGTACAAGGACCGGAACGCACCACCCCACTTGCCGATTGATATGGAATTACGGATCACCCGGAGCCACGAAACAAAAAGAAATGGATTCGGTCCAAAAGGCGCTTTACAGGTTCTACGTATTGCTTGATGAAACTAACTAAAAAGACCAGAAGGGAAATGTTGTTCGGCATTGAGGGAAGGGAAGGTCAGCTGGTCAGGGATGGGGCTGGAAATGTTTGGAGCACGCATCTTTGATCTCGCATGGAACCAACCCAAATGCCACAGGAAGTAAGCTAGCAACCCGCACGACTGCAGCATGATCGTTCCCATCCCCAACCATCAGAATTCGGAGCTATTAGTATTACTCGACCGCAAGAACTCAAAAGGAAAACACAGCCTCAGACAAAACTTCCAGCACCAGAAAGGTAAGGCACTGAAGACTAAGAATCTCACCTTAAGCGTAGCCTAGAGCGCTGGCTGCTCCGCGGATGCGAGGCGCTCGCGAGAACTGGGGATGATACGAGGCAGAGCTCCGAGCTGTACTAGATTCTTTTCTTTTGGGAGGCGTGGCTCTGTTCAGCATGGGAGAAAGAGAAACACTGCTCTAATAAGGCGGAGGCGGCGGGGCGATGTGCCATGCGCCGTGGCCTGTTGCCTGGGGCAGGCGATCGGCCGGGAAAGGGACAAGGAGATCGAGCGGCAAACAGCAGGAGGTTGTTCGCTTGCCTTGATCCAGATCGCTGGCCCTTTTAGCTCCCAAGGGATGCGGATAGGGGCGCCGATGATCCCCTGGAAACCAGGCAGCTGGATCTGCTGCGGGTCCTATTTCGAGATCCTCGACTAACAAATTTGTTAACATCGTAAGGACGTTTAACGAGTACAGGAAGCAGCTCGTTAGGTCTGTAGGATTTGTAGGGTTGTTGGAAATGCCGCGGAATAGCAAATTGAACATCAAGTCTAGTCTTTGGTTGATGCAACATGTGGACTGCCAGGAGGGGTGTCTTAGGTTCCCAGATGGCCGTGTAATTTACCTACATCCAGAGGACATGGCATTGGTTTTTGGAATTCCACAGCGGGGGGAAGGACATTCTTGGCCCAGATGCGTTTGTGTGACCCAAGAGGCTATTGAAGACATGCAAAGAAGTATAGCTTTCACGGATAGTCATGGGCATAGGTTAAAGATCCTGGAGGAAACTTTGCATCTTGAAATAGACGGAAACACGCCTGCTGCAGTTGTGCAATCTTTCAAGATTGCGTTTGTTGTGTATGCAATGGGCAAGGTACCGACGCCATCTTGCGAAATGCTGTCATGTCGGTTAAGCTATGTGCGAAACAGTGTCGTTAATTCCAGAAATGCGTTGAGCACCACACAATTCTGGATGTCCCGGGAGTCGGAACAGAGTGAACCACGGCAGTCCCGTCCCGCCTGAAAGCGACATCCGGACGTGCGTCAACTGTGTTTTCTATGTGCCACACACAAAGATACAGTACAATGCTACGGTAATTTCCGTACACAAATATCATCAGATGCTGCGTGCCTCGTCGTCGAACACTCAATTCATTCGTTCGTTCACCTGACGTCTGCTTCTGAATTGTAGTGATCGATGCTCTCGTCGTTGGTAGTACTTCTCGTTCAATCATGCCGGGTAAAACATTGCCGAACAGGTCTTTCGAACATTAAAAAAAAAAAACATTGCCTAACACGCGCGACGTGCAGGGTGATGCCGGGTCGTCATCGGGAGGGGAACATGCGGCGCCGTCGGCCCGTCGTCCGCATGTCCCTCGTGGCCACGTACAGCAGCTGAGCAGCACGTAGGAGGAGCAGAGCAGTTGACAGTACCGCTGGAAAGCCCGCCCGTTCGGTGGCGGAGCCAAGGTAGTAGCCGCGAAAGGGAACGGGGCCCGGTGAGACCGAGACCGCCAACGAACGAACGGTCACCATGCACCAACCAACCCCGACGTCGCGGCGATGGAAGGGCGCGCGTCGCCGTCGGTCAGGGCAATGAGCGGGACCGGACGCCGAGGCGGACGAAGCTTCCTCGCAGGTTCGCGCTTGCGGTCCTGGGGCGGGGGTGGGGGACTGGTGCGGAAAAGCGGCGCGGGCGTTTCTGCTCGGAGCAAACGGTGAAACGCTAGCACAAACCACAACCAAAAACGGGGCAAGTGAGGCTGCCGCCCCCTTCGCGGCTCCTAGAGGAGGCATCCGGCTTAATCAGTCTTGTACTGAAAAAAAAAAAGTCTCTTTAAAAAAAAACTTATCGGATTTTTGAGTCAGAGATACGCGTGATCTAACAGTTGCTACTTAAGTAGACATCCGTGCTTACCTAGTTATATATTCTCCATGCATGAAATTTTTTTTAGCATTCGATTTTAATTTTAGTTTATATAATATTATAAAGATAATGCTGATATTCGATGTCACGTACTTTCTCTATCCTCAATTACTTTGTCATTTTAGATTCCTATAATTTTTTTTAATTTACTTGCCATTCTTATTTTTCAATACAATTTTATTTATTTTTAATATATTTTTATTTATATCTCTTTTCTCCTTCAGTGTTTCACTTTTTCATCTCTCTTTATTTTTTGTTTTTTTTCTTATTTTAATATTTCTTGTGCTTCATCTAAAACGACGAGTAAATCGGAACGGAGGCTCAATGCCAGAGAATTTTTTTTTCCCTCCACGCACCATCTCTCGATCATCCTCCTCGAGTCCTCGTGGCGGCGGCCCGCGGGAGCGCCTGCGCCGTCCCTAGTGCCCCCGTAGAATTCGCGTTTGAGTTGTTCGTGTCGTGAGCACCTCCAGTAAGGACGCTGTGGCACGACTACGACTTCGACGTGTCCGACGGCACGCCACGTTCTTTTCTGCCGACGACAAGAAATTGGTGACATGCCATGTGCCTGGCCTTTCCTGTTACTGACAACTACAGTGACAAACGTGATGTTACAGCTTACAAACTGCTGTACGTTGATCAAGCACCTTTTTTTTTTGTGGCAAGAGTAGGACCCAAGAAGATTTCCTGCAAATCACATGGGTTTTCTCTTTTCAATCATTTCGAAGTCCTTGTATCCGCCACGGATTACACAAGATTATCGCCGGATCCCTGTGCCGGGGCACATGCCACCTGGTCCTCCTCCTGGATCGCTGACAAAATGGGCGTGCCGCACGCAGCCTTTTGCTCGCGTCCGGTCTTCTACTGGAGCAGCAAAGAGATGACCCTCACGTACGGATGATTTGTCCATATGACCAGAATGCTGCCGGTCTCTGTCGCATGCATCACTCCCGTTTCTGAAAGAAATTGGGATCGAGATACTGACTTCTCTGCCCTGAGCACGTCGACCTTAATTTCGTCCTGAGGCGTTTAGAGTTCTTGTAATGAACTGATAAACTTGTCTTGTCAAAGCTGGTGTTGTTAACTAAATTCCCGTGCTAGGCTACATGCATGTAAGGTTGACTCGTGTGCAGATTTCTCTTGATTTTCCATGGAGTAAATCAGTATCTCGAGCAGGTGGCACGTGTGGCACGCATCCGCATAATAATCATGCTAACGTCTTGTCATTACGCCCCACTTAGCTTAAAGAAACTAATCATGTGTGTTTATTCTATCAAGTAGTGTTATCTAAAACCACATTGGCGTCTATCTATTTCAGATATACCTGTTTCGCTAACAACGCAGTACCTGCAATGTTGCAACTCGTGTACCCTGTTTCTCTCGCTCCGATCCAGACTGCCTGATGACAATTTGCAGGTTCTGGATAACCACTGCAAATGGGCCTCTTGAAGGTTGAAATAGGGATTCGCGGGTGCAAAATTGTTTGGTTGCATGAGAGCGAAGTACTCACGCTTACGAAAGTTTCCAAGTGACACAAGACAGAATCTTTATGGAATCCTTTGCAGTCACATTAATCCAGCGGTAAACTAAGACAAATTGAAACGGAAATATAGGCAAGAAGAGGACGTTCATTTTCTGAACGATGTGTACTTTTTTCACCTTTCCTCTAAACACAGCACAACTACAAACGCTCACAGACATATGGCTATTCAACTTTATGACACAAAAAAACACAAGTCCAACCATATGGATAACTTCAAGAGCCTAAATTGCTCTTAATTGCTGACGTGGCCTAATGAAAAATGTTTTTAGACCTACTCTTAGAGTAACTATTGGAGGAGAGAAATATTGGCCTCAAGAGTTTGTTGTTTCTCATAATAAATGTTTTGAGGGTTAATTTTAGGTGGCACTTGGGTAGTGAGAAATAAGAGTTGGGATTAGGAATGAGAAATAAATCCACGGTTGAGATTTAATGAGGTGAGGGAATCAGAGGTCCAAATTGTATTCTTCCTTTTCATTTCCCTATCCCATCTTCCAATCTAGGAATCCAAATGGCACCTTATGGAGTTCTTTTGGATATGCTCTTATAACAAAGGACAGTGGATTTGAAGTTTTGGACAGGGTCAGAATGGCAAGCCCACTTGCCATGCAAGAAGACCCATTCACTTGAATCAGCAAGCATTCGTGAACCTAGTTTCGCTCAAGGCGGGCAGTTTCAGGGTCGCCACTCGCCAGTCGGATATTCGCTGAGATTTCTAGTTATTGCAGCGGCTTGCTTACTCTTGTGAGCCACCAAAAATCCTAAAATGCCCTGGCCAAATCAGTATTATTTGCCAAAATATCAGGCATTTCCCTAACATTCGTTCAAAATTTATGGATGCACCCCTAAATCCAAGAATGGTGAATATATTTGAGAAAATGGATTTCAATTATTCGCAGCTCAAAACATGTTTCGAGTAACCCCTAAAGTGGCGTTTGACTATCCGGAAATAGAAGTGGGGGTGAGGTGGTTTTTGGCTATCCGGAAATAGAAGTGGAGGTGAGATTGGAAAATACATACTCCTTTCATTTTTTAATTGATATTTACTTTTAAATTAAATTTTAACTATTCATTTTATTCAATATTTTTAATAAATTTCATATATTTTAATATAATTTTATTTATTATTTGAGTTATTTAAATCACAACTTAAGATTTTACACATTCGAGTATATTTTTTAAATAATACAAATGATCAAAATTAATTATAAAAGTCAACATCGACGTCAATTTAAAAATAGAGGGAGTATATGATTGAGATTTAATGAGATGAAGAAATGAAAGTTTTAAATCTTCATTTTCATTTCCCAATCCCTATCCTATCCATTTCCACATATCCAAACACCACATAAATTGTTTGTAATCCTGAAAACTAAACCACACTGGCATGACCAGCAATCATCCTAGACTGAAGACACATTCAACAATATTGTAACACAATAATGATTGATGTATTCTGCAGGTCGGCTCCGAGTAGTGTTATCTCCCGCAACCATGTTTTGAATACCTGGCTGGAACAATTATGTACAAGCTTCTGCACAATTCAAGCTAAGCCAAATACTAGAAATACATATTGAGGGGATTTCTCGGGAGCTGATAAAGGCAGATTTCTTCAAGTAGCCTTGAAGTCTTCATCATGTCTGATTGGGGAAACGATGAAGTTGTAGCTCAAAGAATAATCGTGGATACTAATTTGATGATGGACTATTCCTTCTTTGTCTTGTTTCTATCTGCATCTTGCTCCTCAATCTTCTTTGGTTTAGTCAAGAAAGTTACTAACCACACACCTAGCAGGGTTGCTTGGAGGGGTGCCAACCAATATACAAGAAGGTGGTCGAACGTTGAGTGATCTCCTCGCGCATAAGCCCAAGCAAAAGCCTACAAGCATATACCAAAATCAGATGATTGAGACTGATTTACTAATTTTTAAGGACTATATGTGAAGCAAGGGGATTATGTATGTCAGGTATTAACAGGCGTAAACATATGACTTGCTTTATGATAAATGCTGCATAGCATAAATCCATAGAAAAATAAGGAAGTCCATATGAGCAAGAAAATCTTATAAGGAACCCAATCAACTCATCAATCGTCATAAACCATTGCACTTCGCTGCCAAAGCCTGATTGACATCAGCACGATCCAGTTGACAAATACTATAAGAATTCACAACAATTGACAAGTAGCCCAAAAAACAATGCATAAACCACCAATCATGCATAGCATTATGTAAGATACATGAGTATAAAATCAAACTGCCTAGCAGGACTAATAGATTCTAAGAAAATTGATGCTTGTTATAGGGGAGCAAAAGGACTTGCGTTAGAGTTCAAATGCAAAAAATATAGTCATGCCTAAGTGTAGAAAGACTTACAGATGCAGGGTTCATAATCCCTCCACTTATATCTGAGCTAAGGATATGAATTGTGTTCTTCCAAATGCTCGTGATCCATGTCTTCATGAAGAAACTTTTCATCTCCTTCTTCTTAAGAGTCACTGATACCATAACAACCAAGAAAGTTGCTAATCCTTCAGTTAATGCTCCATGGTGAGCACCAACACTTAAGCGAGCTCCTTTACCCACTTTAGGGAAAGCTAATTGGATGAGATTTACTCCAAGAACTGCTCCAATCACCTGGAAACCAGATCAACCACAAAGTATTTGAGGGTAACCACACCGTCTCATAAATCAACACAGCCAGAATTAGTCAAAATAAAAAGAAACATCCATTGGCATATCAATAACAACTGATAAGGATTATGGCTTAAAGCATCAAACGTTTGCATTAGTATTATGTTACATTACTGTTACATTGGTATATGGTAACAACGGCTTTTTTGGTGAATTGTAGATTTGAAACAGCCATATAAGATTATAACGAGTCACTGTGATAGTTCAGTTTTCTATGCCTACAGCACTGTTCAAAAAGATCGTAAAGACTTGTTGCCTTGTGTCTAGTTAGATGTAATCAAGATAATTATGCAATTCCTTTAAAAAAAGATAATTATGTAATGATGCTAGAAGCTCTCCCCTACTCTGGTTACAAGTATGTTTACATTTCGGTGAAATAGCTTGATCTGTAAATAGAAGCACGGGATACAAGTATGTGTACATTTCGGTGAAATGGTTTGATCTGTAGATAGAAGCACGGGTGCCCGGCATGGACAAATGACAAATGCGATGTTTACAAACATTACCTGGGCGGGGATTCGCACGAAGGAGGTGAACAGGTAGACCGCGGGTCCGCCTCCGGAGGTGAGAGTAGCGGCGAGGACGGTGAGCGGGTTGTAGGAGGCGCCGCCCGTGGCGGACTCGAGCCAGGCGAAGACGAACATGTAGAGGACGGAGAGCACGACCTTGAGGGCGTCCCCCTCGGGTCGTCCCCCGAGGCCAAGCGCGCCGTACACGGCTAGCTTCACCAGCGCCCCCGCGCACACCCACAGCGCCGCGAGCACCAGGTCGCCCGCCGCCAGCCACGGCCGGATGCAGCCGCGCGACTGCGGCGCCGGAGACATGGGGCCCGCCAGACCCCGGGGGGGGGGGGGGGGGGGGGGGGGGGGGGGGGGGGGGGGGGGGGGGGGGGGGCGGGGGGGGGGGGGGGGGGGGGGGCGAGGGGTCAGAGAGGGGCAGTCGGACAGAGGATCAGTGACGACCCGCGCGGCGGAGGCGATCGGATCGGATTCCTGCCTCGAGAGACGGATTCTTCTGGTCGGGGTTAGGAACGGGGCGAGGATAAATTTGGAGGAAGCTCAATGCGTTTTAGCCCTCCGTGGAGAGCGGAATTTTAAATTAAGATTCTCCATAAAATTAGCGACGGCTAATGACGACAAGGAGGCCACCAGATTAGTAAATCTTGCCATGTCGTGCCACGACCGTGGCATCAAATAATTTGAAGATGTTGGTCGCCACTCGGGTCGTTCTTAAAGGACCTGGTGAATATCTCAAAGAAATGAAGAAATTTCATCTTCTTATCAATATGAACGTGAAGATCCTCGCAAATAAAGGGCTCAAATGTGCAATAGCGGAACGATAAAAAAAAAATTCCGTTGCCGGGACTCGAACCCGGGTCTCTCGGGTGAGAGCCGAGTATCCTAACCAGCTAGACTACAACGGATGTATGTTTTGTTTTCTGAAATAAAGATATTATATGGAACACAACGATTCTCTTTGACCTGTTACAGTTTACAATTTAGATCCATATTATGCCTATCGTGTACGTGTTGCAATCCATCCGTAAATGGCTATTCTTCATATTTATTCACAGAAATATCGTGTTTCTATTAGGAGACTCCTCCGGTGACCACATATCTTCAGGAGCTTGGATGCAAGCCCGACATCAAGACCGAATGCGTCGTCTGGCTTGAGTCCAAGAGGAGATCAAATGAGGTGAGAGAGTACGAATCCAGAACAGCACCCATCTGCTCTCGTCCATTGGTTATCGGGCTTGCCACCGGCACCACCTGCAGCGGCATTTCACACCAAAGTTCAGACATCAGAAGTCCAGGCACAACACGACATCAAAAACCGTTATCATGTAGTGTCTAGTTCTCATCTTTATTTTTTTGCGATGGGGCCTAGTTCTTATCTCGATTGATTGAAACAAGTCAATATAGCGGACCTTGTCTGGCTGTTGGAAGGAGTTCTCATCTCGGAGCCAACCCGATGTAAGGACTGTCTTTACGGATCCAAATGGTTGGATATCAGTTTCCAACCCAGTTACAGATATATTCAGGCTCACAGCTTTGTTACCAAAATTCACAACCTGCAATAGAACTTTCCTTGTTATTTTCAATATATTCATTAACTAATCGAACTTCCTCAATGAGAGAATAAAAGCACCTTTATTCTCAGGTAAGTGTTTCCGCTTTGGGGATTCTTCCAAGTGATAGCAGATGTGACTAGTTGATCGTAGTTTGGCAGTTGAATGGTCGAGGGGTGAAGCATGGCGCCACTTGAATCCTTGAAGAAGTGTAGCATCCAGTAATTTGGACATCCGTAGTACTGCCATGAGTTAAAGACTATGGCATCTGGACTCCATCTATTGATCAGAAAATGTACATTCAGGGATGATATAATGAGCATGTCATCAACAAGTAGTGGAAATGAACAAGGAGCACATATACTAGTATATTTTTCTAATCACAAAAACTACGATTTAACAGATTTATATTGGGTCACGCTCTGATCACCCAAAATAGCTTGTCGTTAGTAGATGAAATTTGGTAAAAGAAAATGGTAACTGATTGCTCAATCCAATGTGTTGAATCAATTTACCTACGATCATTGTCATTAACAAAGAGTGGGGCACAACTTGCCATCTCAACCACGTCACTGCATACAAAAAGTTGGTAAGAAATAAGCCTGAACAAAATCTAACATCCACCAGGAGACCAGAGATAGCATTAAAAGAAACCTATTTCTTTCCAATCCAATGAGAAATGCAGCTTCAGCTAAAGCAGCTATGAGTGTTCCTCGGCCAGCATCATTTCCAGTCACTGCATATTCACTAACAATTGCCTACACGATTACATAGGTCATTAGCAGCCAGTTGTAAGGAGAATTTAGGTAGCAATGGTAAAACCTACCTTGGGTCCATTACGAGCTGTGCTATCAAACATTCTATATCTGGAAAACATATCACCAGAAGAGGTGTAGACCTACCACATAGCAGCACATGTCAAACTCTAAGGGGTGAGTTTTATCAAGTGCAGAGCAAGAAAAGCAGTCCTTACATGAACGTCATATAGGTCAGCTGGGTTGGCTGGTGAAATAGCAGATACATCACAGCTTGATATGATTTTGATGTCTGGGTAGGATGCTTTTATCATGGAATAAAATTTCAAATACTTTTCTGCAAAATAAATCAATTAATTAGTTTCTTGACATAAGAATAAAATTGAACAAAAAGTTTTTTATGTTTCTTTTTTAACAAAAAATAGGAATGCTTCGTATGAAGTCAGACATTAGAAACAGAGTTTTTGAAAACCTCTGTAATAGCGCTTTGAACATTCTTGATTCCCTATTGATACATAATAGAGTGGAAAAGGCTCTGGATGTCCCATTGCAGCACGAACTGAACCCCATGTAGTCTGGTTGTCTCCCCTGGCAAACTCAATACCATCAACAACATCCTGCAATATGGCAAGCATGATAAAACTTGAAGTACCGGTTTCAAAATAAAGAATTTGAAGAAGACGCACATTGCAAATTGAGAAAAAAAGGAAATTGAAATCCGGGGGAAAATCTGGAATGAACCATAATCTCTGAGAAACTATCACCTATGCATGTATGATATTTTCACCATAACTAGAAGGTTAAAAGACAGTAGTTTAGGACATTGAGTACCATACTTCTAGACATTTAAATCTCATGTCTGTATCAAATTTTACTTATTTTTCTTTTTCTCATTTCCAGCATAGTCAATTAGTCAAGTTGAATAATGCTTGTGTTTAACTACATTATGCTATTGAAACAGCTTTGGACAAGTATTCTATCAATTAGACAATTACAATGTTAGTAGAATGGGGCTAAGGATGCAACCCCACAATTCATTCATCAATTTGTACTCTCGGTACCAGCTTTGCAACATTTTCTTTTATTGATTCTTGTTGTAACTTATTATTGTCTCTTTTTTCCCTGTTGCCATTTATACTTTCCCTGAAATAAGTCTGTTAACTAAACTAATATATTTTTTAATGTAGCTTCTACGTTTCCGGAGGTTCAATTGAGGAAAAGAATAACATGAACTCTGGGCTCTGCCCCTTGTATGTTCCTGCTGTCTTGTTTTGTTTTCTCTGTATTTATTAAAAATAACACAGCAGGGACCTCCCCTGCTGTATTTACTCAAAAAAACATGAAAACTATTATATGCTTCCCAATACAGTTTAAGAACAAACCTTTACAAAAGCAGCAATTGTTGCAGATGGAATTTCTTCATTCATGCTGGCCCCTGTTAAATTGAAAGGAATTCCATCACACCAATCAACGGTAAGTTCTAGCATCAATTTTTTAATGGCATTTTTATGCCCTTATACTTTCTTTGAATAGCAGTTACCATCATTGACCACCCAAACTGGGCAAGCATCAAGGTCTTCTGCTAGCTACATCAACAAAATAGAACATCTTATGTTTTAACAGACTTTATATATACAAATTATGTGACAGCGTTAGTTTATAAACAAGAAGCATGTTATACTCACTTGCAGGAACTCAAAAAACCCCAGTCCATCATCAGTCCAGTAACCCCAAACATCATTAAAGTGTCCAGGCCTCTCTTCCCAAGGACCAACAGTTTCACTCCAGCGGAATGCATTTGATAAATAATTGCCCATAACATAGTTGCCACCTGAGAAAACAAAGGTACTATCATGATTCATTTTCTTCATTGACCACTCTAGATCTATCTGGTATAAATAAAAATCACAAGCACAAAATATATCAAACCTGGAAATTTTAAAAATCCTGGCTTCAGATCTGCCAGCATTGAGGCAAGATCTTTACGGAAACCATGACCCTGAGAAAGAAAATATATGTGTTGTCAAATTAAGAGGTCACACAAAATATATGTCGTTATAATATGGAAATGGTAACCCTGATGACTATAGCTTTTATTTTGATTTATTGGAATAATACCCACAATGGTTCTACCATGCATACCAACTGACCACATAGTTGAATAAATACATTAAAATTCTCTGACCAAATATAGTTCTTTCCTGCAGAGAACATAAAGGTGCCGTAATTTATGGCTTAGGTTATGATGATGTTGGATAAAATTAATTTGCAAATGAATATTTGATAATTGCGAAATGGAATGTATCATGATTAATTGCTTCGGACATGTTGTTTTGGCTCCAACAAAAATATATGGTATTTCCCTTAAAAGAAGGAAATGTATGCTGAACCATGCGTTCTTTACCTACAGCACATCAAAATGATAAAATTAAATATGGAAAATAAATTACCATGTAGGTATCTGATGGCATAAGAGATACTTGATCGAACCAAATTATGCCACTTTTTCTGGTTGCAATCTGAAGCCAAGAATTTGTATTTCTTTCACTTGGTTGCAAATCAAATTCAACCTTTGTCCATTCCACTAAATCTCCCTGATCAGCTCTACAAGAAATTTGCATATGTTGCTATTTCACAGGAAATTACAAAAAGCTAATGAACTCTATTTTTGATGAAATGAATCACATGCTTACATGATGGTATGAGAAGCTAAAGTTTGGCGACCATCTGAACTTGTCAATGAAACTTTCAGCTCCACCGAGTCAGATGACCTAATGTACATGCAAACTTTATAAACCTTCCCTCTCTCAATGTCCTGCAATAATTGTTATAAAGAGATAAGCTGATATTATTTATGCATCAAACTTGAATGAAACAATAAATGAGCATATTCTGTATCTCAAGACTGAATAAGAAAGAACAGGGGATTAAGTAACCTAACAGATACCCAAGGGAAACAATGGTTCCTAATAAAGATAAACAGTCAGATGGCAAATGGGAAAACTCAAATTATCACTTGAGATATAGAAATTAAACTGCAATTTTTAGATATGCCAACGACATACCATACCCCAGTAACCGGGATTGTAGATTCCAACACCTTCTGATGGGCAGGCATTTGTTCCAGTTGCATCACAAAGTACCTCCATTCGCAGTGCAATTGGGTTGCCAGCGAAACAGGATGACCGATCTGTTGCCACGATAATACTTGATTCATCCCCAATAATCATCCATGGGTCAATATTTGAGGGAGTATTGGAACCTCCAGCTTCAAAGCCTGAAACTTAGATTTTTAGATATCCACCAGTACAGCAGAAACTTATAAGCAGACAGAGACGTGGAACACTATACCTTTAACCCATACCAACACCTCTATCGTTATGACCTCCAAACAACTATCTTTAACTTTTCTAAAAGGTGGAACTTGGATGAATGAACGATAATTCTTAGCTAATATAGTGAATATATTCATCAGAATTCAGATTTCTGATAACATTCTTCTTTGTTGCTCTGCATGTAACTCATATAAATGACAAACTAGTTCGGGCATTGCAAGTTATGGGCTGACGAGCATCAGTCACAATCTTCCTGATTATTAACTGAATAAAAGCAACTAGAATATAAAGTACAATTCAGATGATGAAACAATGGCTGTTTTCCCGTAATATATAAAAAGGTAATCTGATCAACACTGTATTTCTGCAGATTGCAGACAAGCCAAAATGCCTATTATACCTCTGTTGCTTACAAGTTCTGCCCACAATCCACCAGCACCGGCATGGTTAATTTCCTACAAGTACAATCATGGATTAGCAGCATTCCTCACCTTGAAAGTCAATCACCCTCTAACTCTACTACTCTAGAAGTTTTGGTTGTTATGATATGAAGAGTTTAAAGGAAATTCATGTTGTCAAGAAGACACCTGGATGGTCATAGCAAAAGGACAACACCACCTGAACACATGTACAAATATGAGCATTCTGTACAGTTTTGGTAAGTGTGTGTGTATTCATTGAGTTAGACTAGAAGGTGACCCAACTTTCGGTGCATTTTCCACTCCTTAAAGAACATGATATTGGCGGGACAATTATGCTGACTTACTACGGATCACTAAAATGGCTAATTGTTAGTATCAATATAACACCATAAATTAGATTAGGCTCACCTCAAAGAATATGCCAAACATATTGGCAGGGATCATCTGAGCACTCTGAGGTGAAGCATCCACACTCAACTGAGCAGTTTGAGCAACCACTGATCCAACATAAAGTATCTGACACAAGGCGCAGACAAGAACAAGCGCAGGGAAAAGCCAGCCAAAAGAGCAGACCCTTGTGACGCCCATGGCAACCTATTACAGCAGAAGCCAAAGAGGAAAGTCACTACAAATTGTATGTATATAGATACACACACTGCAAAGTGTTCTCCCAGCAAGGTAAAACCTTACGCCACCATAGAGAGGGAAACTAGAAGGAAAATAGCAATTGGCTCAGAGCAGTAGTGCATGAGTAGAAGTAACGCCAAAATAAGATAGTAACATCCGATTTTTGTAGTCCTGCTGTCTGCAGATTACTTCTTAGAGCTGCATTCCGATGCGGGGAAGCAACACCAAACTGTCGTCATCACCTTGTCCATCCATGAAATCAATACCACCTTATCAACAATAATCACACTGTCCGCACTTAACTGTGACGAGGACAAGATTTTAGCCTTTCTCCAAAGCGGACCTACCTTTTTTTCTCTTTTTTTTTATGCGATAACTACCAATACTAAATCTGCAACAGCAAATGTGTGGACCTCTGAATTCGGAGCGACAGCGATCACGTAGTGCACCTGGCAGCATCAAAATAGTAAAGTAGCACTGCAATTGCACGTGGAGTAGAAGCAGGTTTCCAGGGCATGCCATATCTCGCAAAATTTTGCCAGGAACTGACTGCTTCAGGGAACCAAACTGAACGATGGTTGCTAGGTTTCTGTTGAATGCCTGAACAAACCCCAATCAACGAAAAAATACCCACCCCAAGAACTATAAAATATACCCAGCCCAAGCTGGACTGATCCGAGTAAAATTTGGGGGCGCCGCCCAACGAACAAACTTTTATGGCGGAACAAGTAAGCAAGAGCTCGATCTCGATTACCATGCCAAAGGTCGCACTTGGTGGCGGCGCGCTCAGGGGGGAAGGGTCGACGCTCGCGTGAGATTCTGCGGTAGAGCAAGAGTGCGGCGATCGATCGGGGTGGCCTCGTTTTCTACGGCCGGCGACCGCCAAGGGGAATGGGAAGAGGACGGAGAGAGTGGTTAGCTTGAGCGGGACGAGATGACGCGGCAGTTATTTCTGACCTGTCATCCTATCCGAAGAAAGCCAAAAAGAAATACTTTATTTATTTTTAAATTGATATCACTGCTATTTTTATAATTAATTTTGACTATATAATTTATTAAAAAAATTTGTTTGAATATGTAAAATTTTAAGTTATAATTTAAATAATTCTAATGATAAATCAAATTATATTAAAATATATAAAATTTATCAAATTTTTTTAATAAAATAAATGATGAAGTTGAATTTAAAAGTAACGACATCGTCCAGGGAGTAGTCAACACTGTCACCCCGTAAGTCGCCTTCTGAACCTCGATGACGGTTTTCCGGAGAAAAAAATAAATAAACTCTACGACGGGCCGCCGCCGCCGCTTCGTCCTCTCCTCTCCACGTCGTGCTTTCGGCGGCGCTGGTGTAGAGAGTACGGGCAGGTTAGACGGCACTCCTCACTCGTAGCTTCATCGATCGTCATTATATTTCCTTTTTTTTTCTTTGTTTTTCACGGACCCCGTACTTCCTGAAACTCCATTGCAGCCCTCCCAAGCCCACTCTAAATTTTTGCAAGAGAAGGAAGGAGCTTACATCTGCCACTGGCCATGGCCCATGAGTATGATTACTTCCATGAAGAAACGCACATTTAGCTGATGTTTAAATCCACCCTGCTAGTGATAAGTTGGACAAAAGACATATTCTCTCCGTTTTGAAGTTGTTGTCAATAGGACAACAAATCAAATTTATTTTTGAATTAAAATTCTTGTTCTAATAACAACGATTCAAAAACAGAGATAGTATTGAATAACAATTTTCCCCCTATAGTCCTCTTAAAGCCTGATTTTAATACTGATCCTTGTTCTGGAAGATCCAATATGAGCATCTTTAACTAACCGTATTCAAGCTCCGGGCATAGTGTACCTTACATTGGCGATATGATCGGTGCTTGTGCACTCACAGCAAAAATCATGTTCCATGTGTATCGGGATCACGTACCTCGGTTACCTAACAGATCATGCTCGAACGCGCAAGATCGGGGGTCGGGCGATCGCGGGTTCCGACCCTCCTCAACGGCGATCTACGGCGGTCACGTCTTAGTCGCGCAGACACGTAAAGACCCCGGCCTCTGAAGGCCGACCTTTGGAGGGTAGGTACCGTATTATGGTACATTTACTCTAATGACTAACCGCCATCCGTCCTGACGAGACAGGACAAGATTCACCACGGCGACACTCCAGCAGAAAGCTGCGACACAACGTAACAGCACTGTAGCCGACACAGTGACACCGGACGAGCATCACAGTACTCGCCGCTGCGCATGACGCGACGGGTCACGACCACGTCTGGACGGAGCGAAATGATGGCGATAACGACGGAAGGGCCTACCTGTCGGCGAGACAGTAAGATCGTGTAGAACCCACCACTTATAACCTTAGAGCCCCTCCTATAAAGGAAGGCCCGGGGAGCGATAAAGAGAGGATTACGTCCCCACGAACCAACAGTCATACACACACGAAAGATAAAACCACGAGCTCCATTAGAACCCAGGGTCTTTGCATCCTTCCGAGCAAGCACCATCGCTCTCTCACGTTCCGGATCCTCCCGCGAAGAGAAGATCCTCGCCCTTGTAATATTATCAACGAGATAATCCGCCCTCTGGACGTAGGGTATTACACCGCTCGTAGTGGCCCAAACCAGGTAAAAACCCCTTTGAGTCTTCTATAGACTGGGCCACATCAAACCCGAAGGCGCACCTCCCTCTCGATCGTGTATTTACTATACCGGTGGTCAGAACGCCGACAGTTGGCGCGTCAGGAAGTGGGTTTTTCTCTTTTGGTGTGCTCTCGCTTCAGTTTTTTTTATGGCTTCTTGTTTTGCTGTCGTGGGAAACATTTCGGTCTCCCACCTTCGCTTCGGAGACTTCACGGTCGCTATCTCTGAAGACGGCCAGTCGTGGCGAGTCCCCACCTTCGCCCCTGGGCAGGCTTTTCGCTTCGAGAGCATGAACTTCGTCGCAAACGAAGGTGGCGAGTTGCGCCCCCAGCTTCTCTGCAAGAGGCGTCGGTGGCGCCGGAGCCATCGCGTCCTGGGGCATGACCTGTCGAGGGAGTGCCTCACTATCCACGCCCCGAATAGCGCGGAACCAGCGACCCCAGGCAACACGCCGTCGGGTGCCAACATATCCCTGCTTCCCACGGTGGACGCCACCGGCCAAGTCTGGTCGCCCTCGGGACCCACTGGCAGCCCCGAGCCGAGGGGTAAAGCCATAGCCAGACCCAGCGACGCGGCGCGAGCCCGGGGATGGTCCATCCACCAGCAGCTCGCAGCTGGAGGGCCGCCGACCTTCGATACCCCGCTCGAGAACCTCGCGGCGGCAGCGTGCATCCTCAACGAGACCGCTGCCCCCGAGTACCCAGCGCTGAGGAAAGTGTACGACCGCGTACGCTTCTACCTCGGCAGCGCGCTTCAACGACTAGAAGCGTCTCTCCGACCTCAGCAGTCGGAGACGAAAAGCAGCCGTCGATCCCAGGACTAATCGAGGAACGGAACCCTCGACACTGTGCAGGGTCGGTCCTCCCATGACTCGGCCCCAACCATGACGTCCGCGGCACCATTAACGCCAGACACCAGGCGAGGAGCGAGCTCCGCACCGAGTCTCGGCGGAGACGCTCCCGCGACCTCTACTACCAACGGGGCTCCCTCGACTCCAGGAGCCCGAGTCCAAATGGGGTCGGACCCAGAGCGTTCGGATCGCTCATTCGGCACGCGAAATTCCCGCAGAGATTTCGCGCCCCGACCACCATCGGCCGCTACAACGGGGAGATGAACCCTGTCTATTAGCTCGAGGACTACAGCCTCGCCTGCAGGACCGGAGGGGCGGACGACCTGTTCGCCATCTAGTACTTGCCGCTCCTCCTCACCGACTCAGCCCGAGGGTGACTCGAACACCTCTCCGAGGGCTGCATTCAAGACTAGAGCGACCTGCGTCGAATCTTCGTCGGCAACTTCCAAGGGACTTACACGGGTCCAGGTAACTCCTGAGACCTCAAAAATTGTAAGCAGGGGCCCAGCGAATCACTCCGAGACTACATCCAGCGCTTTTCACAAAAGCGCAACGAGCTCCCCAACATCAGCGACGCCAACGTCATCAACGCCTTCACCTGCGGCACGACGTCCAAGGCGCTCGTCCATAAGTTGGGCCAGAGGAACCCTCGGACAGCCCGGGACCTCCTCGACATCGTCACAGCCTTCGCCACCGGAGAAGTGGACGTGCAAGCCAACTTCGATCGAGGTCGGGCAAAGGACGAAAGGTCAGGGAACGACCGTCGGAGAGACCGACCCTCCGACCCGTCCGCGAACCGCTGCAACGAGCGGAGTGGCGGCAGCTCGAGCCGCAAGAAGGGCAAGGGTCGGCGCCACGATGACGACTTCGTGGCCGCCGCGGACCACCCAGCCCGACCCCCGACCAAGAAACCGGCTAACCACGACGACCACTTCGACAAGATGCTCGACCGACCCTGCTCCAACCATTCTATGTCGGTTAAGCACACTCTCCGAAATTGCCACCTGGCAAGGAGGTTCTTCAGGAGCAGACTCCAGGCCGACTCCTCAGCAGCCAAGACCAACCCTCAGACCAAAGGCGCCGAGGAAGACGAGGGCACGGCTTTCTCCGAGCCGGAGGACTGCCTCATGATCTTTGATGGCCCCGCGGCCTACTGCGAATCTCGCGGCCGCCAGAAGAGGACTTGGCGTGAGATTAACGCTGCCGACCCAGCGGTCCCCAGCTATCTCAAGTGGTCCGAGGCCTCGATCACCTTCGATCGGACCGATCACCCGAACCACATTCCGCAGCCAGGGCGCCTCCTGTTGGTGCTCAACCCCATCGTCGGCTCCGTGCGCCTGTCGAAAGTGTTCTTAACGGAGGGAGCGCCCTCAACATCCTCTACGCCAACGCGTTTCGGGCGATGAAGCTGACGGAGGCCAATCTCCGTCCGACCCACGCTCCATTTCACGGAGTCGTCCTCGGGGGCTACGCGATGCCCCTCGGTCAGATCACATTCCCAGTCATATTCGGTGATCGGAGCAATTTTTGAATCGAGTCGCTCACCTTCGAGGTGGTCGACATCATCGGCGCCTACCACGCCATCCTGGGCCGGCTATGCTACGCGAAATTCATGGCCATTTCCAGCTACGTCTACCTAAAGCTGAAGATGCCAGGGCCGAAGGGCGTCATCACGGTCTCGTCGCGCTTCCAACACGCTATGGCATGTGAGCAGGAGAGCTTCGAGGTTGCCGCCGCCAAATCGGGCCCGGCCCGGCTGGACGCAATCCGCAAAGCAGAAGGGTCGGACCCGGCGCTCCCCTCCAAACCCGCGTCATCGACATCCTTCAAACTCGCCGACGACTCTAAGGCGGTCGCTCTCGACCCCGCCGACCCCTCCAAGGAGGCCAGGGTCGGGACAGCGCTTTCCAACGAATAGGAAAGCGCGCTCGTCGACTTTCTCATCCGGAATAGGGACGTCTTCGCCTGGGCACCATCGGACATGCCCAGTATCCCGAGAGGAGTCGCCGAGCACTCCCTCGACATCATCGCGGGCTCTCGGCCCGTCAAGCAGCGACTCCGGCGTTTCGACGACGAGAAGCACCGAGCCATCGGGGAAGAATTGACGAACCTCCTGGATGCTAAGTTTATTCAAGAGGTCTACCACCCCGAATGGTTAGCCAACCCTGTAATGGTGAAAAAGAAGATCGGGCAATGAAGGATGTGCATTGACTACACGAGTCTCAACAAGGCCTACCCAAAGGACTCCTTCCCTCTCCCACGCATTGATCAGGTGGTGGACTCGACTGCCGGGTGCGAAACTCTGAGCTTCCTCGACGTCTACTCTGGGTATCACCAGATCTCTATGCGCGAGTCCGACCGGCTGGCCACGTCCTTCATCACGCCCTTTAGGTCCTTCTGCTACGTCACTATGCCGTTCGCGCTCAAGAACGCCGGGGCCACGTATCAGCGCTGTATGCAAAAGTGCTTCCACGACTAGCTAGGTCGGAATCTGGAGGTCTACGTCGACAACATCGTCATCAAGACCCGACGGACCTCTGACCTCGTCCAAGACTTGGAAGAGACCTTCGCAAACCTCCGACGCTATCGGATCAAGCTAAACCCCGAAAAATACGTTTTCGGGGTCCCCTCGGGCAAGCTGCTCGGTTTCGTCATCTCTGAGCGTGGGATCGAAGCAAACCCCGAGAAGATTTCCGCGATCCTCAAACTCGGTCCGATCAGCAACGTAAAAGGCGTCCAGAAGCTGACCGGATGCTTGGCGGCCCTTAGCCGTTTTATCTCAAGACTTAGCGAGAAAGCGATGCCCTTCTACCGACTGCTGCGAAAAACGGAACGGTTCACCTGGACCGTCGAGGCCTAGGAGGCCTTCGATCGGCTCAAAGCCCTGCTTTCATCACCACCGGTTCTCATGTCTCCGACCCCGAAAGAGACCCTTCTCCTCTATATCGCGGCGACCCCGAAAGTCGTCAGCTCCGTCCTCGTCATCGAGCGAAGCGAGGAGGGTCGAACTCTGACTGTTCAGCGGCCTGTCTACTTCGTCAGCGAGGTATTGGCCGACGCCAAGACCCGGTACACCCAGGTGGAGAAGCTGATCTACGCTGTCCTCATCACGAGCCGCAAGCTACGACACTACTTCACGAGCCATCCCGTCCACGTCGTCACCAGCTTCCCACTCGGGGAGATCGTCGGTGGCAAGGACACGGTCGGACGCCTCACCAATTGGGCCATAGAACTCTTGGGGCTCGACATCACTTTTGTCCCTCGACAGGCCATCAAGTCCTAGGCCCTGGCCGACTTTGTCGCCGAGTGGACCGAAGCTCAGGAGCCGCCGGCCCCCGACAGCGTCGAGTACTGGACCATGTACTTCGACGAGTCCTGCATGCTCAAGGGCGCGGGGGCTGGGGTCGTTCTGATCTCTCCGAAGGGAGACAGGTTTCGATACATGCTGCAGTTGCAGTTTCGCGCCTCCAACAACGCGGCCGAATACGATGCGCTCCTCCACGGCCTACGAATGGCCACCACCCTCGGTGTTCAGCGCCTCTACGTCAAAGACGACTCTGAACTGGTCGTTAGCCAAGTCATAAAGGTTTCTAGCTGCCGAGATCCGAAGATAGAAGCCTACTGTCAAGAAGTTCGCAAGCTCGAAGATAAGTTTGATGGACTCGAACTCTATCACATTCTACGTCGGGACAATGAAGCCACTGACGCCCTCGTCAAGATGGACTCAGAGCGTCAGCCGGTCCCTAATGACGTCTTCCTCGAAGTCCTCACCAAACCCTCCATCAGGGTCGTGGAAGGGCCGCTCGTCGAAGGATCGAGCGGCGAGCCGACTCTCGGACCAGGGGCAGAGATCATGGCGCTCGACCCCGACTGGTCTCACGACATCTTCGCTTACCTTCAAGACAGCACTCTCCCGGCCGACCCTGACGGGGCCAGAAAAGTCATGCGATAAGCCAAGGCATACGTCATCTCAAACGGCGAGCTCTACAAGTGAAGCTCAAGTGGTATACTGCAGCGCTGCATCCCTCAGGAGCAGGGCATGTACTTGCTCGACGACATCCACTCAGGCATTTATGGTCATCATGCCAGATCCAGAATCCTCGTCGGTAAAGCCTTTCGACAAGGCTTCTACTGGCCAATGGCCGTGGCCGACGCCCAAAAGTTCATCCGAGCTTGCCAGGGCTGCCAGTTCTACGCTCGGCAGAACGATCCCGATCGCTTGGCCCTTCGCTGTCTGGAGACTCGACATCCTCGGCCCCTTCAAGAGAGCACCCGACGGTTTCACCCATCTCTTCGTCGCCGTCGACAAGTTTACCAAGTGGATAGAGGTCGAGCCGGTGCCCAACATCACTTCGACCTGGGCGGTCGGGTTTATCCGCAACATCATATGTCGGTTCGGGGTCCCCAACACCATAATAACCGACAACGGCACACAGTTCACCGGTCGGCAGTTCCGAAAATTCTGTGATGAGTACCACATTCGCCTGGACTTCGCTTCCATGGCGCACCCAAAGACGAATGGGCAGGTCGAACGGGCCAATGGGATAATACTCCAAGGCCTGAAGCGACGGATTTACGACTCCGTCAGAAGGTCAGCTGGACGATGGGTGAACGAACTCTCGTCGGTCCTCTGAGGTCTACGAACGAGCCCCAACAGAACCACCGGGTTCACGCCATTCTTCATGACGTTCGGAGCAGAAGCGATGCTGCCAACCAACCTCGACTACGACTCTCCGCGAGTCCGAGCCTACGACGAGGAAAGATCGCAGGCCGCGCTGCAGGACGGCCTCGACCAGCTGCAAGAGGCGCGCGAGGTCACTCTCCTGCGCTCCGCCAAGTGCCAGCAAAGTCTACGGCGACTGCACGCTCGACGCGTCAGAGGTCGGGCGCTCAACGTCGGAGACATCGTGCTGAGAAGGGTGCAAACGAAAGTCGACCAGCATAAGTTGTCATCCCCTTGGGAGGGACCCTTTGTAATCAAGCGTGTCCTAAGACCCGGTGCTTATAAGCTAGCAACCGAAGACGGTCCGGAACTCGCGAACGCATGGAATATCGAGAACGTCCGACGGTTCAACACTTAATAAAAACAGCTAAGTTCCTGTAACTTTGCTTTCATTCTTCGTTTTGGATTGCGAGTCGTGGCCGTCCCGGCCACCCCTCGCACCCGGGGGCTACTTACCTCCACCCTCGCCGATGTCGAAACAATCAACCTCGTCTTTCGCTCGTCGTTTATCGATTTTTTCTGTGTATCGATTTTCTCGCGCCGGGGCGCCGCTCCCTGTTTAACTCGTCACGTCTTTTCGTCTCTTTGTTTCCTCGGGGTCAGATCTCCGACCCGCACCAAGCTCGCAGGTGACCCTCAAACGACACTTCGCGCGCGTTTTTTGTTCGAAGCCTTCCCGTGGCTAAGCTATCTACGAATCGGGTGCTGATGATGCTCTACGGCTGTATCGGGTCCGACACCCGACCCTATGAGCAATACTCGGCCCATTTGTTTGATTGACGCCGAAGGGGGAGCGAAAAACAAGCACAACGCGCGAAGGAGGGTCGAAAATTCACATTCAAACTCGTAAAATTTCTTGAACATTGTTTGAATGATATTTTTTCATTAATACAATGACACTTTACATAATCAGACCTATACATAGGGAAACGGGCCAAATCGCTCGGGCAGGACGTCCTCCGTCTTGAAGTCGGCAACGGCCTTCGCCCTCGGCTCCAGCGTCTCCACCGAGATCGCGTCCAGCTGCTCGTCTGAGTAGCCCGACGCGAAGCCCTCGACGATCCTGCCGAGATCCGCATCTAGATAATGGGAGCGGACCAGGGTCAAAGCTGTCGAGGACCCGTCCTCCAGCGCCCTCATCATGACATTGGAGACGATCTTCGGGAGCTGCTGCAGAGCGTGAGCGGCAACCACCGTCGGGACGGAGTCCGGCACTTCGGAGTACAACTTCCAATAAGGTTCAGACCCGCCAACCTCAGGGTCTGAACCTCGCCCGCCAATCCTGCATTTCGAAACCTTAGCAGAAAACCAAATACAGCCAAACAAATAGGGATGGGCCGACCCTTACCATCCCGCTCCTTTGCGGCGGCCTCGGCGGCCTGCCCTGCCCGGTCGAGGCTCTTCTTGGACCTTGGCGGCCTCTTCGCGCGTCTGGCCAAGGTCCGTCGTCGGCTGCTCAACCTCAGACTGGAGCACGACCCGCTCCGACTTCAGGAGGTCGACCTGCTCGAAGGCACGGTCGCGTTCCTCCTTCGTCATGCGCAGAGTCAGCTCCAGGGTCAAGCGGGCCCCCTCGGCGTGTTGGTGGAGGAGCCCGAGGCGCCGCATCTCGGTCTCGTGCTTTGCTGCTTGGCGACGAAGCCTTGCAAGAGAATAAATCAGAGCCCGACCCTGAGGGCCGAAAAAACCAACAATGACTTATCGATGACCGTGCGGTTGGCCTGCACGAGGGTCGTCGCGGTCCGGGTGGCCCGAGCCTCGGACGCCG